>JAJOOS010007286.1:0-48836 GCA_029582725.1 Solanum chiquidenum
GTATTGCTTAAGGGTTACTTAAGGTGGAGGTCCAAGGCAAGAAGATAAAGGTAAATGGGTTATGTATGTTTATGAGGTATTGTGAAGCATATGACTTTTTATCGTTGGTTGGGACTTGTAAGGTGCCTATTATGTTGATGTTCATGAGATTTTATCAAAATTGAATGAAAGCACAACTTCCAAACAAATGTCCTTTTTAGCATGTTATGCATATCTTCATACTTAGTACGTGTGTTGTACTAACCCCTTTCTTCTATTTTACTACAAGTGTAGGTTGTGGTAACTAGGAGGAGATTGTGCTTTGGAGTTGCTTGGATTGCTTCACTCTTCCAAGTCTTTGGTATGTCCTCATGATTCGAGGACTATGTTTAGAAGTTTCTTAGTCATTGTAATAGACACTTAAGTTTGATTTCATTGTAAAGGGCCGTGTCCCTTAGTACGTTTTAAGTTCTTGTTTAAGATTCGCTAAAGAGACTTAGTAGTTCTGCTTGCGTACTGATGTTATTGAATAAAAGTTTTAAATTCTTAGTGATTTTTATGATCTATACGATGAATGAGTGCTAAGGCTTGTATAAGACCTCTGAGAGGTCGAATACGCATGTAACGGCTAGGGGGTGCTCTCGGGTTGTTACATATATTTTACTACGAAACCTGCTAATGTTGAAGAATTTACTCTGGACTTTTTATTGAGAGATACATATGAGTTTACTCAATTTGAATATAAGAATACATCCTTTAAGAATTTGGTTTTAGAGTATTGGAAATTCAACCCTTCCACTAATATGAATTGGAGTGGTCTCGTTCCTCTTTAATTGAGATACATGTATTTGATGGAGAATTTAAAGGAAAAAGTATTATTTGGTTGCCCTAACTTGGAGTGCTTGAAATTAGATCAATTTGGGGTATTTCAACATATGGAAATCAATTAAAATTGAGAAAATTGACCATAGCCAACATAAAATTAAGTAAATCTGATGTATGGCTTGAAATATCAGCCCCATATAATGAAGGGTTTAATCTTTAAGGGTTGTGTCGTGGGATATGCATGAGAAATATTTAGCTCCATACTGCATTGAGGTTTGTTCATACTCTACCCTATACAAAATTCATGATATATTTTTTTCCAATTTGGGACTTCTTAATTGCTATTAAATATTTTGGTTTATTAAAATTAGCAGTGATAATATTTAGAAAAATATGATAACAATTTCGTTAATGTTAAAAAAATACATTCGTATAGAAATGTAATTGCAAAGTGGAAGGTTGTAGGATTTCACTTCGTATGTTATTGTTGTTTTAGCTGCAAAGTGGAAAGTGATTAAATTAAGACTTTCTCGACAAAATTTTGGATGAGAAATACTAAGAATAAATAATTTGTAAAATTCAGATTTATTTGACACTAAAGAGTCACTTCCACCTGAATGTTTCTAAAAAATGCGGAAATTCTATCGTACGGAGGATAAATAGTTTGCAAATGTGAGATGCATTTACACTAATAATAATCTTTAAGACATGTGTGGTTTTTAAAAGTGTTTAATAGTCCATTTTTGGATATCCAAACAAACTTTGAATTGTTCAACAATAAACATGTTATTTATTAAGTATGTATAATATGAAACAGAGGTAGCATTTAATATTTTTTTGGGCGAGTTTCAAACTCACTTCATCCCTAGAAAAAATACCCCATTAAATTTGCTAAACAAAAAAATAGAGGAAATTGATCCTAAAACATGCTACTATGCAGCAGGTAGTCATAGCATTAGTGTACAAGTTGCTAAAACTTCCCTTCCTTGATTATTAATCAATTTGTGTTGGATTCAAAATAGAGAGTGGTAGCAGGTGAAGAAAGCAAAGTGATAGAGATTTAGAAACAATGGGAGATTAGAGTTCTTGAAGGAATTTATCCACGTGAATCTTGAATTTCACCAAAGTATGATACTCCAATCTTGGGGGATTTTTTTTGTATTTATTGCTTGTTTTGATAATACATTGTCGTATCAAGGGTCTTAGCGGAAGCAAACTTTCTACGGCACAAACGTAGGAGTAAGGTTTGTGTACATCCTACCCTCCCCATATCCCTCTTTGGGGGTTAGGTTGGGTATGTTGTTGTTGTTGGGTTTTTTTCTTCTTAAATTTTTTTTAAAAAAAAAAAATCTTCCCAATTATCTTTTTATAGTATTAGATGTTGCTTCTTTTAAATTGCTTTTATTTCCACACAGTCCTTCTATGGGTCTGGGAGATGAGACTTTTTATAATGATCAGCACACACCTGGTATACCCATAACTCCTGTTGAAGTGTAGGAGTTATGGGTATAACATGTGTTTGCTGATCATTATGAAGAGTCTCATCTCTATACAACTCATAGAAGGACTCCGTGGAAATAAACACCAATTTAAAAGAAGTAACATCCACAACTTAAATAAGATCAATGGAAATATATTTAGAAGAAACAAACAAATAATAACAACAGACACAAAGTAATCCCACAAGCGGGATATGGGGAAGGTAGGATGTATGCACACCTTAATCCTACCTTTGTAGGATAGAGATGATGTTTCGACCAAGACCCTCGACGCAACAACATAGTATCAAAACTGGCTAGAAATTTAAAAAAACCACAAGATTGAATTATCGTACTTTGGAGTAATGAAAGATTACGTAGATAAATTGCTTCAAGAACTCTCATCTCCCATTGTTTCTGAACCTCCATATCATTGCTTTCTTTACCCGTAACAACTCGACATTTGTTATCAAACACAAAATAATTACATAATCAAGGAAATGAAGTTTTAGCAACTAGTACACAAATTCTATGACTATCTGTTGTATAGTAGCATGCTCTTGGATCAATTTCCTCTAGTGGTGAAATGAGTTTGAAACTCGCCCAATAAATTATCAAATTCTACCTTCGTTACATATTCTGGATCTTCTATTTATATTATAAATGTTTGTCCATTTTGGATTTGGAAGGGTGGTAGCTTCCACCATCAGGCTAGAAATTTATACAGATTAGCATAGTATTTGATCAATTGGATTTCCATGGAATTTTCAGATCTCTAAAAAGTTCAATGGATCTTGAAACTTTTATCATTAATGGATGCAATTACCAATCAAGAGTAGGTTCTCTTTGGACCTTATGCTTACTACTATATGTTATCAATATCAATCAACTATTACTGAAAGAAGAAGACTACATATCCATAAATATATGATATTCAGTACACTAGGAAAGAAATAATAACACTAATTTAAAAATTACCTTAGCGGTATATTTCATAGTTTGTATATACCAATATTTTCACCAAACCCCACCTTGGTTAGTTGTTGTTCGCGTAAAACTTGTATTATTTACTAATAATTCAATATGTTCATTGAATTTAAAAGTTCATCACCTCTTTATTTTATCCACAATCAACTTCTTTTCTACCTACATCTTTATCCACAATCACAAAAAGCATTAAAGGAAGATCAGCAAGATTAAGACACCGGAAAAAGGAGTGGTGCCTTGACCATCTAGGTAATACTAGTTAAACCGTTGGCAGAAAAAAGCAACCTGCTCTGCAATTGATGTTACAAAGTAATGTTTAATTAGAATATAAATATATGTCTCCTGATTCATAGTGTCCACAATGGTATCTTTTCCTTTGGGACAAAGCTCAATCCCGTTCATGTAGCCCATTGACTCAATATCGCAAAAGAACCTCATTCCTAGGTTATCTTCATGGATCATATATGGATCATTTTCTAGTATTTCCTTACCACTTTTGTACAAGGGTGGAACCGTGTTCCTAGTGTTTTCCAAAGATATGTCGTTCCTATTCAATTCAAAAAGAAGGTGCGATCAAACACAACTCCGGTTTGTACATTATACATCAAAGTCAATGCAATCATCCTACTAGAGAAGCAAAAATAATTAGGGTGTAATGAATTCATCTAAGATTCTACAAGTACAAATTGTTGATGTGTGTTATTTACATTCTAATAGTAAGAACAATTTTAACTTATTAATAATATTAATGCCGAGATCAATATTATAGCTTCTTTTAAATCCTCAAAATCTAGATGATGTAAAAACACATTTATTTTTTTATTGATAAGATAGATACATTTGGAGGGACCGTAGTTGCACGCATTCCAAAAAGTTAAGTTACTTTACACCTATACTTATAAAGAAATATTCCTTCATATTGAAACAAACAATAAAATTAAAAAAAAGAAGTTATTGTACATATAAATTAAATAAAAGCTTAAGAATATGTGAGCAAAACCTTCTATGATGGTTTCAGAAAGCAACAAGGAGAGCGTTTTAAGGGTTGATGATCTCTTGGCATACTAATAAAAACAAATTTTGTTACTTTCCCAAATGATAGTAGAAGGTTTTTCCTAAATTTTGATAAGTTTTTATTTCATTTAATTTTGCTCTAATTTTGTTGTTTGATTCAATATGAATGAAAGTTTTTGATAACGATAGGCATAAAGTTACTTCATTGAAAGGAAAGGGAGCAGCCACGATCCCTCCAAATTCACCTTACTTATAAATTTAAAATAAATGTATTTTTACATCTTCTAGTATTCGACGATAAGCTATAATACAACTCTTCGTCAATATTATTTATAAGTAAAAATTGCTCGCACTATTAGAATATAATGAACAAATATCAAGTATTTGTGCTTGCAACATCTATGGTGAATCCATTACACATTAATTTTTTTTGCTTCTCTGGTATGATGATTGCATTGGCTTTGATGTTTTAAATAACAAACTGGAGTTGTGTTAGATCACACATTCTTTTTGTAATTTTCTAGGAAATACATATCATTGAAAAATGTTAGGGACATGGTTCCACCCTTGTACAAAAGTTGGAAGGAAATACAAGAAACGGATCCATATATTGTCGATGATGATAAACTAGGCTTGAGGTTCTTCTGGGATCTTGAGTCGACGGGCTCCATGAAAGGAATCTAGCTTTTTCTCAAGGGAAAGAGACCATCATGGATAGTAGGAATTTGGATATATATATTTATCCTCTAATTCAATATTACTTTTTGACATCAATTGCAGAGAAGGTTACCTGTTTTTACAAAGGTGTTTCTTATATTAGAACCTCGTCAAGGTACCAGTCCTTTTTTGTGGTGTCTTAATTTGGAGGATCTCGACTTAATGGTTGATGGTGATTGTGGATTGTTGATAAAATGTTGAAAACCAGAAAAGGTTATTGTGGATAAAATGAAGAGGTGATGAACATTTATATTCAATAAACATATCAATTCTTAGGAACATCCGGCGTAATTTTATTTCTAAAAGTAGTGTAGTTTTTCATGCGAAACATGCTATCAAACTATACTAATGAGAATGAGGCGGGAGATTTGAGACACGTAATTTTAACTGTCCATTTCTACAAGTGAAGACCATCAATCAATATCATTTCTTATTTTTGACCAATATGTAAAAATAAGTCAGTAACACCCTTGGTAAAATATTTTCTCAAGCATGTAACCATTGTAGCAAAGTTCGTTGTTGTCGCCAAATAAAAAATGAATGATGTTTCTAAGGATTATATTACGATGAAACAAAAGTTTCTTAGCTTTGGAAATATTAAAGTTATATTTTTAAATCGTTTCTTAAAAATAGCATTTCAAATTACATGTCCAAAGGATTCTTTCTTTGGCGTATGTAATTAAGACAAACAAAGGGAAATAACTGTTTTTGGTACATATTCTTTTGTTAAAAATGAACTCACTAAATCTATGATATTCCTTTAGAAAGTCAAATTGAATTTCTTAGGAAAGCAAATGTTAATATCATAAGAATGCTAACTCACCAACATATGTATCTAATATTCTAATTTTTTCACGTTAATTTTATTATGGAATTAGTCATTTGTGTAGGTTCTTGTGAACAAAATTATTTTATATATTGTTTCTTGTTGACCTGACTAATCTTTTTCAATTTTGGAATCATTTTTTGGGGATTTTAGGCTCTTTAAATCATATTTTTTTGTTTTTTTAGATATATGAGTTTTTGTGTATACTAATTCATGACACACATTCTCTAAATTTAGTTTTGAATTAATTTGAAACGTTGACTTTTTTATTATGCTGGAATATGTAACTTTGTTTAGAAATGATTAAGATGTGTTTTCTTTACTATATGTTAAATACATTTTTTGCTTTTGAATATTATCTCATACAAGGCTATAACCTTCAATAAGTAACCGTTCATCTTGTTTAGGGTGTGTTTGGTACGAAGGAAAATATTTTCTAAAATTCTCATGTTTGATTGGGTTAACTATTTTTGAAAATATTTTCAAATCAACTTATTTTCCTCAAATCAATCGGACAGAGGTCGGGTCAGGGTCGAGTGTTAGGGTGTCACAACCTGATTTCTCACATCATGATAGCACCTACTACATTCCTCTAGTAGGTAAGTCTAACTCTTAGCCCAGAACCATAAGCAATGGGCTATCATGTGGAAGATAATAAATAAGAAACAATAAGCTATAAACAATGGGAATTTCATGACCCAAAGTACGCCCTAGATATGACATGGCGTATAAGACCCAGAGAGTCCTTACAAAATCCACTTAGGATACATCACACCAGATAATAGAAACAAACAGTTCAAAGGATAGAATTTTATATATCAAATGAGTTTGAAAAAAGAGGAAGTCTAATATAAGTCTCAAATCCATCTAATACATCATAAGAAAAGTGATCGGGGCGTAACCCATACATCACATACAAAGTCTGAAACGAAATGACATAAAGCTATAAAGTGTCTCGGTTCTCAGAACATGAGTGTGCGGGGTAGGAAAGCCGGATCCTACATTCATTAGATAATGTAGGTAAACATATGCATTTGTACATTGAATGTACTATGTATGAGCTAGTATGCATTCACATGAATATAATTGTATAAATGGTTTAAAACATGTAGACATGATCAATATTTGGACATTTTAAACATGAGAAAGTAAACATTAAAATTATAGGATATAGTCAATGCATTTGAAATAAAGGACATAACAAAAGCTTGAAGAAAACAAAATCAGTTTTGGGAGTCTTAGCTTTAAGCGATAATAAAACCATGGTAGCTATATCATGGAATCCGGTATATCCCTCATACTGAAAGAAGGGGAATCTACTTTCCAAGGTAGAATCAGTACATATCGTCATTTTCTAAAGTGGATCCACTAGCTATGTACTTTAAGACATTCTACGGAGGCACATAGTTTTAGACTAGAGGTTTCTACTAGAGACTACGTACCCTATTTGAGTCTCCACCTCAAGACCTCTCGGTGCTAAGTCTAAATCCCAGTCAAATAGATAAAAGTCAATTATCAATTTGACATATGGAAGGTAATTACCAATCCACATCTTTCAAGATCAAAATGTTGAATATCTCCTTAAACATAATTAAAAATGGATGAGAAAACCTTTCACCAATGTGAATTCATTTGTGAGAAATACCTTCACAATCATGACCATCATACTAAGTGAGAAATCCTTTCACAATAGCATCAATACTTTCCTTCAAAACATCATCAATTCATTTACAATAACTTCATAAAAGCATGCATATCTTCATAAGTTAATAATTTATAGGTTCATGGGTTCATCATAGGTTAATAGTAGGAAATCATAATTTAGGAATGGGTCAACATGAGTTCAACTAAATATCATGTATTAACATTGATTCATGTGGAGACTTTTTCAACAAAAATCAATCACAATGTAATAAAACCCATAAAATTGGATTGAAACCCCAACTTGAACCAATTGATATTAAAAGGAGAACTTGGAAACCTTGGGGACCCCATGGAGGAAATGACTCCATGTGTGAATACGCACATACCTTGATACTGGAAGCCCAAAAAGAACGGAAGATTATATCTCTCCTATTGCAGACATCCAATAGGTATGTTGGGTTAAATGTATCCCCAAAAAAGAGGCATTTGTGAGCTTATAGTTACTGGGCTAGTGGCTTAGTTGAAAGAGTGCATGGATTACCTGAAATTAAAGTTGTGGACCAAGAAATACCATTTACCTATGCCCTTCATTGACCAAATACTTGATCGTCTTGTGGGAAAAGAGTTGTATTGCTTCTTAGATGCTTATTTGGGATACAATCAAATCTCTATAATACCGGAGGATCAAGAAAAAAACACATTTACTTGTTCTTATGGGACATTACCTTCAAACATATGTCATTTGGGCTGTGCAATGCATCGACCACTTTCCAAAGGTGCATATTTTCAATATTTGTTGATATGGTGGAGGTGTCTATGGAAGTTATATGGATTATTTCTCTGTTGTAAGAGACTCATTTGAAGAATGCATGAACCATTTAGGGAAAGTATTGAAATGACGTGTTGAAACAATTTTGTTCCTTAATTGGGAAAAGCGTCACTTCATGGCGAAGTAATGAATAGTCCTTGGGCATACGATTTTTGGAAAAGGGATTGTGGTTGACATAACTAAGATTGATATTATTGTCAAGTTGCCTCCCCCAATTTTGGTGAAAGGTGTAAGGAGTTTCCTATGCTATGTTGAATTTTACCATCAATTCATAAAGGATTTCTATAAAGTAGTTGTTCTATTTTGCCGATTGCTTGGAAAGGAAAGTGTGTTTGATTTTGATGCACATTGTAAGAAGGTGTTTGTGAGCTTAAAAGAAAATATTATATCAGCTCCAATCATAATTACACCTGATTAGAGTTTTCACTTTGAAATAATGTGTCATATATGTGGAGTAGAGCTTTGTCTTATTCTTTGGCAGTGCAAGAAATTTTTTTATCATCCCATATATTATGATAGCAAGACATTAAATTGGGCTCAAAATAACTATACCACGATGGAGCAAGAGTTGCTAGCCGTTGTGTATGGTTTTGAAATGCTTAGAGCATACTTTTTGGGTAACAAAGTTGTAGTGCATATTGATCACGCAGTCCTCCGGTATTTGATGGAAAAGAAGGAAGCCAAACCTAGATTGATTTGTTGGGTACTTCTTTGTCATGAGTTTTGTTTTGAAGTAAAGGATAAGAAAGATTGTGAAAACTAGGTAGCGGACCATCTATAAAGGTCTGAACCAAGTGCTGCTTTGGTGAAAGAACAAGACATCGATGATGCTTTTCCCGATGAACAATGATGAGGATCTTTCAAACCTCAATGCCACGACATGCCGACTATGAAAAATTTATAATGTGTAGATTGATTCTGAAAGGATTGAACAACTATCAAAAGAAGAATTTCCTATTTGATGTTATGAAGTATGTCTGGGATGAACCCTATCTCTTTAAGGAGTGTGTTGATCACATAATCAGGCGTTCCATTCATAAAGTTGCGGTGAAAGATATCCTTGAGACTTTCCACACATCACAAGTGGATGGGAATCATGGAGGTATCCAAACTGCTTCAAAGGTGTTTCAATGCAGATATTATTGGCCTAAATTTTATCGGGATGCTCATATTTTTTGTAAAATTTGTGTGCAATGCAAAATGCAAGGGAGTAATTAAATGACAAATGAGCTGCCTCTTTCAAGAATTCTTGAAGTTGAAATTTTTAATGTGTGGGGGATTGACTTGATGAGACCATTTGTTAGCTCTTTCATTAACAAATACATCCTAGTGGTTGTTGATTATGTATCAAAATGGTTAGAAGTCGTGGCTTTACCTTACAATGACGGGAGGAGTGTCACTAAGTTACTAAAGAGGTGCACATTCACAAGATTTAGAACTTCAAGAGGTATTATAAGTGATTTTGGTTCCCATTTCTATATTCACCAATTTGAAACACTTTTGTCCAAGTTTGGGGTAAAGCACAAGTTATCCACATTGTACCATCCATAAACAAGTGGACAAGTTGAGCTTTCTAAGAGGGAAATCTAGAACATATTTGACAAATAGTTAATAGAAATTACATTGATTGGTCTGGCAACATTAATGATGCACTTAGGGCATGTCAGACAACTTTCAAGTCTCCCATTGGCATGTCTCCCCTAAAAATTAGTGTATGGGAAGGCCTGTCACTTGCCATTGAATTGGAGCACAAAACCTTCTGGACATTGACGAGGATGAACATAGATTGGGAGACGGCTTTGAGGGACCGTGTAGACCAACTACTTGAATTGGAGGAATTTTGCTTAAAGGCATATGAGAAGTCCTCTCTCTACATCGAGAATGTAAAATGATGCCAAAATCCTACACAAGGATATTTGGGTAGGTGAGCACGTTCTTCTTTTCAATTATAGGTTTAAGCTTGTTTCGAGAAAGTTAATAATCAAAGTGGACTGGTCCGTATAAGTTAACTAGAGTGTCTTGTAATAGGGCGATTAAAATTGAAGATGTTAAGGGTGTCAAGTAGTAACACCTCAGATTCGAGCAAGGGAAAAGTAGCATTTTTCAAAGCTTTCTTGTGCCATCCGACGGAGGCCAACCAAGGCCCGTGGACTAGACCACGGACCATAGGTGTGGTCCGTCGATTGGCCACCCAAAATGATAAGAGGTCAGGAACCACGGCCTGACCAACGGACCATCGTTGAGTCCACAATCCATGTTTAAAGGTATGTAGGTCAGGGCCCCAAATCATAGTTTCTGAAGTGATCAACGGTTGTGCAGGACTGACTATCCACCAGACCACGATTCATCGGTCAGGGTTCGTAGGTGGTGGGTCGGCAGTTATTTTCTAAGAAGAAATTGATGTAAAATGGGTTTTAGTCTAAGAAAGGAGAATTTATGGATGTATGCTTATTCTTATAGGATAAATAAGATACAACAGGAATTTCTTAGATATTGAAGAATATGTGATGATTTATGATAAGAATTGCTTCGAGAATTAAGCGTATGTTATTAATTGTTGATTATTGATGCGATTGTTGTAGAAGAGATTTTCCCACATGATTTCTTATGTAGGAATGTGAAGGGATTTCTCACATTGAATAATTCTAGGTTGAAAGGATTTCTCACCTAAAATGAATCTAAGTTAAGGAACTATGAAAATGATGAGGCTAGAGGCGATTACTCATGACCTCTAAATGAGAGAGATACGAGGCGATTACCCATATTCCTTAGAGTAGGATAAGAGGCGATTACCCATATTCCTTAGAGTAGGATAAAAGGCGATTACCTACACTCCTTAGAGTAGGACAAAAGGTGATTACCCACGTTCCTATAATGCAAGTTGGACAAGGGGAAATTACCCATGATCCAAATGTAAAAAGGATAAGGGGAGATTACCCATGATCCCAAAGTAAGAAGGACAAGAGGCGATTACCCATGATCCTTTATAGTAAGGCAAGAGGTGATTCCCCATGTCCTTAAAAGATAATATATGATATGTTATGATAGGTGATGAGTTTGGATTGTTGCTTGAGTTTGTCTTCCATGATGAGTAAGACTAGAGGCGGTTACCCAAGTCTTGACTTAGGATGAAGTAAGGTTACTTCAAGAAGTACTCCTTACATGTTATTATGATCTATTATGTGCATTGATTATGCTCTATGACTTATGTTGTCTAACACTTATGTTTATGCATGCTATCATATTTAGTACATTTTTGTACTAACACATACTCTTGCCTACATTTTTTATCCAAATATAGGGTCCGGCTTTCCCGATTCTCATCCCCGAGGCTAGGATATATAGTAGATGAAGAGTTGAAGATTGGTGAGTCCTTATTCATCCGAGGATTTGACCACTACTTTTCTTATGTTCTTTTCATTTGAGTTTTGAACACTGATGTACGGGCTACGTCCCGAGATTCTATCGTATTAGATGGTTTTTGAGACAAGTGTTTTAGCCTTCCGCTTTGCAATTAAAAACTTTGGTTATGTTGAAATAATGTATTAAATCTCATCAATTTCTATTATCTTGATTATGAAAGAAAAGTTTCTTGTATGAAGCCTCTCTGGGTCTTGTACGCCATGTTACATCTAGGGGGTACCCCTAGGTCATGACACATATTCAAGGTCTATGACCAATGATCGAAAGTATATTTTGGCAAAGGTTGTGACGTGTGAGTTATTGAAGGGGTGTTCTTGGATAATGCTTGAGAGATTGTCCACGTTATGCCACGATGTTAAATTAAGCACATCATAAGAGGCAACCCAAGTGTTAGTTGATTTCAATAATGTGTGTGTCACTTGTGCAGGAAAGAGAGAAATATTAGGCGCTTAGAAATAGTTCGGTGATTTTCAAAGCCTAATGAGTGAACCTCCTTTTGGTTCGCTCTCTAAATAGCTTGAAATGTTAAAGGTATTGTCAACTTTGGTGATGTAAGGGTATAATTGGTGCTTCATCAAACATGTTCGATGGACCTGACTCAGTTTGCTTTCTTGGACCAAAATTCATAAGGAGTGCACTATCAATTTTGGTGATCAACTACATGTTTCGGGGATTCATTGTTCCATCTTGGAGATCACCATCATGTTCATCCAACGAAGGACATGATTTCATGATTGGCTCAAGCACAATCGGTGAGTTGAACCTTTTCGGCGATTCGCAGACTGGGTAGGTGAGATCTGTTACAATACATGGACTAGATCGGCGAGCTCCATTGCACTTCACCTAAAATGGACAAACTACCATACTAAGTACAACAAGGAGTCCCTCAACCTACTTCTCTTCTTTTTCAATTTTTTAATTGAGGACACCACATTTTTCTTTTTTTGTGGGGTGAATACCACTTGTAGTGCTTATCCCTTTCTCTTTATTTGCAACAATATCACATTTGTTTCTATACTAATTACTCCCCCCCCCCAAATGAGTTTTTGGAGTTGTAAACTGATTGGGATTATTGATAATGCTTAAACTACTCTCTAAATCCAATACAAAGAGTAAGTGGTCATCATCAATAAAAACACCAAACTAAGAGTCAAGGTATCGAATGATACAGATAATGATATAGCACAAAGAATTCTATCAAGAAATTTAGAATGTTAATCCATTCATTTGTTCTAAGGAAAACAAGTGGGTGGATAATTCCACCAAATTTACTAAAAGGTTAGGTTATCAATAGTCATAATTAAACTAAACATTCAAATAAGTAACAAGTAACGAAGGGGTGCGGGGATTGGAAATTGATATTACATATGGGTAATTGTGTTGCTATATAGTGATGAACATTCAGGAATAGGCTAGGTCATCTTCAATTACACTGATCTTCTTTCGATCTCATAACATCTATTTGTAGAATCTCTTTTCGTTCTCATCTATGTGCAAAACTAAACAAACCAATACCTAACACTATTCTCTATTTCGATGCAGAAATAGGGCAAATAGATGTCACCCGTAACATTTATTTTCAAGTAAATTGCAAATATCAAACCTAAATTGCAAGTGTTAAACTAATTACCCACCCTAATCAATCTCTTTCGAGCATCAATCAGAGATTGGAAGTAGGAATTAAGTTGGCAACCTTAACCCATAAATTAACCCCATGCTAATTAGCCCAAATCCATTTATGAACAACAACAAAACATAGCATAGCACAATTCCCACTACAATAAATCAACACCCAACCCTATAATTGTATCCCTAATCTTTGAGACTTTATCCACTCATCACAAAGTGTAAAGAAATTATGCCTTTTATCAAAGCAGTTATGGGTAACATGAAATTAAGCAATTACAAGCAATACCGACTTAAATTTCAACTTCAATTTGTCAATTCCAACTTCAGTTTGTCAATTCCAAGAGCAAAGATGAAAAACCCCAAACTAGAAAAGTGTTCCTCGTAAAATAAAAGTGTTTCTCTATCTAAGTTTCTCATTTCTAGAATATTTTCCTTCCCCAAAAACATACTTTTTCTGTCGACTCTGGGCTATTTAGAATCTTCCCATAATTTGGCTCAAAACACAAAGCGTGACCCATTGGGCGACATTAGTTAGGCTCGCCAATAACATTAGGAGAATCACCAACTACTCTTCAGCTCTGCCTTCTCTTGATTTGGGATTCATGTGTTTTAACTTCAATCAGCAAGCTAATTGGAGTCTGCCTCTCATAATCGATGTTTCATGAATAGCACCTTTGTTCGCCTTCCAAGCCTTCAATTTTTCTTCAAATAATGTCACCTTCGGCGATGGTTCTCATGTTCGTTCTTTGCATTCGGCTAGTCACCTTTCCTCTTTATGCCTGCCAACCTGCCTCAATTAATTAAACTTTTTTGCGCGGTCAATTTGGGCGAGGTTAGGTGACCCGCCTTTCATGTTAGGCGATCACCAATGTGGAGTTTACACTTCTTTTAATTTTGTTTGGCCCTTCTTTAACACATTTATCATCATCTTTTACCTTAGTCTTCATAGCTGCAAATCATCAAAATATCCTCAGAATGAGAAAAATTATGGCATTGTGGACACATAGTATTGAGCTAAATAGGTCTCAAACGAGTGTAAATCTACCAATTATCAATACCCCAAACAAAAACTTTTGTTTGTACTCAAGTAAATAAAGAACACAATTAGTTCAACAAGGGTGTCTACAACAGTTCTCAATGGGAACCAATCATAAATGGGACAGCCGCTTCAACTCGACAAGCCCGCACATCAGCCGAATGGGCAAGGTTGCCCATTTTATATATCATGGCCTACGTCAATGGGGCACTTAAAGAAGATGCATTAGAGGTGGAGGAGCTAGTATATCTATCGGCACATTTACCGGAGTGGACTGAGTAGTGTCGACTTCAATGGACTCGACATTGACAACCATAGATGTTTCTACCGGAGCCTTCTTCCTTCTCTCATCCTCATCCTTCATGTACTCTGCTTTACTCCTCCGAATATTAGTTGATGATTTCGTAGTCAACTCTGAATCCATCTTCGCCATAAAGGCACACTAGCTCGACAACACAAATCGCTGATAAGAACTAGATATGGCAATGAGGTTTTGTTTTGTTTGGCCCTCATTTCCATCTCTTGTGAAATGATAGCCCCGATATTCAACCGCTCCTTAGCAATAATACACCCCAGAAGTGCAGCCTTTGGATGTCGGATGATAGACTCATTTTGTGAAGGCATCAAGGTGCTGGAGATGAACCGAAATGAATATTGAGCAGCAATATTTAAGTCCTTCTTCTCAGTTACAACCTTGTATCTATCCAAGGAGGTGTTATATCACTTAGCAATGGAGCTAACCACCCCTTCAAATCATCTAACGTATTGATTTTGACAATGTCGGCCAAAGAGTAAATAGTGTGGACTTTGTAATTTAGCTCATCATTAATATCAGTCTCACTGCACTTCATTTACTTACCTCAAACCTCAACAAAGTCGACTGATGCCATTGACCGAGATTTCTTCTTCCCTTTCGGGATCAAATTTGCATAACAGTCATAAAATTCTCGAACCCATAAAGGTACAGACAAATTTCGAGGCTTAGTGAACTGTTGGAATTTGTGGAAACGCAATGTCTCCCACACAACTGGATACCTTTTCACCACACCATCAATAGAGAAAGGTTTCTCCTTCAAAATATTCTGCAAGCGAGTGGCTTTTAGTCGATTCATACGCTGAGGTGGATGTTCTGGGGCCGGGAGCACTTGAGGTACATAAGAGACTAGAGGTGTTGGAGGCATTGAAAGTGCTGGAAGTTTGGCCAATGGATCATGAACTACTTTAGATTGCAGCTCTGAACGCTTCCGTTTGAGAAACTCTCCCTCTGTTGCCGGTGTATTTATTGGAGTCCTGGACTCCACATCTTCCTCTCTATCAGACTCAGAGGAGGTGAGATGGGTGGAGTTGATGCCTATAATATCCGATGACCTCAGACTAGAGCTAGTGACTACCCACTTCTTACTGTTGCCCTTACAACTCACTTGAGGATGTTTTGGGCGAGTGGTTAGGGAAGACTCAACTTCCGCTGCTATTACAACCCTTTTGGCCTTTTTTCAGGGTGCTAGACCTTGTACGGGAAGCTTCGGTCTAGCCATATATGTAGAACAACACAAATGAAATCCACGCAATTGCAAAGGGTTAGTGAAATAACTTTTTCAAAAAGTTGTAGGAAAACTCTCCGACACGTTCAGTGAGTCGCCAAACCCATTCAGTGGGTAAAGGGCAACTCGCCGAATGTTATAGAAAGATTCAGCACAAAAGGGTAAGAGAAACGACCATTCGGTGAGATGCCGAGTTCACTCGATGATCAGAGAGTGCCTCACCGAATATTATAGAAATAAATAGAAAAAATGGAAGTCAGAAAGGCGAGACCAAAGTTATTTAGAGAGTCGCTGATTCTACTCGACGAGCACATGCATATCGCCGAAAGTTACAGAAAGAATATCAATAATTAGGATCAACTAGGTGATAAAGGGGGTCATTAGGCTACTCGCAGAGTCACTCTACGAGCTTGACCTAGCTCGCCAAATAGCCCAACGCGTGTTGCCTTCCCAACCCAATATTCAATTCAATCCTAACAACCTATGACAGAGCATTTCAAGTACAATTCTACACAATTCTAGCCTACCTACCATGTATTGCTAGGCCGGCGTAATCAAACTTCCCCCCTATTGATTAAAATTCGACCAAACAATGATTTTTCCCTTAAGAAAGACGTCACCCAATCCATCATCGGGAAATTACAAGTTTTTAGTCAAATTTAGGCTACTCAGACTTCACTCGTACACTACCTAACATGCACACCCATAATTCGAACAATTCATACGCGAAACTCAAACAAATTAGACCAAAAAAAAGTTATCTAACATGCTTGATTTCAAACAAAATTTCAACGAGTGAATAGGCACACAATCAAGGAACAGAAAAGATTCATTAACTACCCATAAGCATGCTGAGTAAGAATTTTGAAATTAAAACAAATTCAGAAAACCAACCTCAGATGCAGACGAGTAAACACTTAGGCAAAGAGGGGAGGATGGACAACACATTAGATTCCAACTACGAATGAGGACACCCACGAAATTTAAGCTAAAAAAATAATCTAGAGTTTGATTGAAAAAGTGCAAGAGTCTAAAAGTTCAAAATAAGATGAAGATTTGAATTTAAAATGGTTGAAGGGTTTGTTACCCTATAGTTCGCGCCTTGATCGGTGAGACCTACTAACAGCGCTGATCCACTCATTGAGTCACCGAGTGGATCTTAGTCCGCCAAATTTACTAGAACACCACCTCTTTAGTTGGTTCAAGTGGAGAGTTGCATCGGGCTTGCCGAGCCACTTGACGAGTCACCGATTGAGCTATGAGCTCGCCCAATTGCCTTTTTCTCCAAAATTCGAATTTCAACCTGCACATCCAAAAAATGTTATTCAAATAACAAGAAATAAAACTTGGGTTGTTTCCCATGAAGTGCCTTATTAAACATCGTGGCACGGCGTGATGATGCATTCAAGCCTCATTCTTTGGGTTAAATAAGGTATCACTAGGAAGAACCCTTTTCGGTCTTGGATCTAGTAAGAGGAGATATTACCCATTCGAGTCTCAAGTTACTTTATGGAGACCAAGTGTGAGGCCGTTTGATTTAAAGATGAGACATCATCCTTCATCTTTTTAAGTACCTTATCTGATCCTTCTATCTTGTATAGAATGCGGGCAACCATATCCTCGATGCAGAAAGTTTTTGGGGTCAGCCTTTGATTCTTTCGTCTTTGGAAATTCATGAGGAGGTACATAACGATCGTTTTCACCATCTCTATCTCTCTAATTCGCACCCTGATCATGCCAATCTGGATCCCAGTCTCTTCAACCATCGTCACGATCTTTCTTCCAACCATGATTCCCTCTCGGCCTTGGATAGCTTGGACAAGAATCCCCTGTTTGGTTTGACAAGAATTGTGCCTCTACGTTGTACCTGACCTCAAATTGTGCGTCATCAAAACTCACACCACTATCATCACCAACCGCGTTCATATCCTTATAACCACCTCCCATGACATGTTTTGTCAATACGTCCATTTGGGTCATTATCTTAACCATGTTTTCATAACGTGCTTTAATCTTTTCCAATTGTTCTTTCGTTAGCACAATATTAAACGAAGACACCTGATTTCCCTTGTATACCATGAAAGATTAATTTTGGTCATCTCATCAAGCAAAGCTAACGCTATGTCAAGTGGTTGTCTCATGATTCCACCCCGAATGAGTTTCTTGGCAACACCATTGTTGACGGTGTCAAGACTTCATTTAAAATATTGCAATAGCACATTGTCCTGCAACCCATGAGTAGGACATTGATAAAGCAACTTTTGGAACCTCAACCACGTTTCATGGATGGGCTCACCATCAATCCGCTTGAAGTTCTGGATATTATCCATCAACTTAACCATCTTCGACGGAGGAAGAATATTTCATAAAACACTTATGTAAGCTCCTCCCAAGAAGTGATAGACTATATTGGTAGTTTGGTCAACCATTTCGTTGCTTCCCCCATTAGAGAAAATGGAAACAAACAGAGTTGGACTGACTCTTGAGTTATGTTCTTGAAGGAAAACGGTCAAAACACATCTACAAAATTGTGGATGTGATCATGAGGGTCCTTATGAACAAGTACCCCAAGGAGACCTGTCATTTGCAACACCTGCAACATAGTACTGGTCATATGAAAAATTACATCGCCCACAGTTGGAGGCAATCGAATAGCACTAACACTTCGCAATTGATCCATATTGACATCATGCAAGTTTTTGATGTAATCATTGTTCCCGAGTTTACTTGCATTACTCCTATTCACACTCTTCACATGTTTAAAACAATCAACAAAGAAACACAAATAAGAAAATTCTACTATGAAAAAATAAGTTCAATAAAAGAGTTCTAAACACCACTCCCCAGCAGCGACACTATTTTTTATAACGTTCAACTACACTTCTTCCAATTCAAAGGGTAGGTGGCCACTAATAAGTATAAACCCAACGATGAGTTAGGGTCGAGCCCACAAGGAGTGATACAGTAAAGATTTTAAGTATGAAGTGAAGATGTGTTCTAATATTTTTTAGAATAAAATAAATACACAACATAAAATGAATCACGAAGTTTCAGTTATTAATATCAAGAGGGGGAATTTTAGTAACCAAGTTTTAACAAAAAAAAGTAACACGAGATTCGAATGATTAGAGAGAGGACATAGGATCGTGAGCAATCGAATACTAATTTCACTAAATAGGTAATTATTAATTGCTTTAAGATATTGAATCTCAATGGGTATGATAGGTTTTGAATATATATAGAAGCTATCTCTCGATCAACTATAATGTTTCAAGTGAGTTCTATGGAACCTGAACAAGCTAAACAAAATGAAACAACTCAATTCCATAATTAAATCCAATTTCTCAAGCTGGGTTTTAAAGAATCAAATCAATACTATTATCGATCATTCATTCTACTAGATAACTCTTTCTCGAGGAAGCATACAAAGCTTTGCAACTTCAGTTCAACAATTAAAACATGAATAAACAATTGAACCCATTTCAAAACAACATTAAGTTCAGCAATTAACAATAACCACAAGCTAATTTATCTATTCCATTACATGATCACTTCCCTAAGGTAAGGGGTTTTAGCCAACCATAGAAAAAAGCAAGAAATCATTACCAAAAAGATAATCCATCAAAATTGTCAACAAATTTTGATGCCCAATGCAAATATTGAGAATAAAATCTGAAATCTTCAAATCCAAGATCCAAATCCTCTCCAAGAATGTTCAACAATGTAAAACTATGTAAAAGCTCTCAAAATTAGGATAACATTGTTTGGGATCTCCCTCTTCTCTTTCCAAAAATCAATTTATATGTTCCCAACAATCTTTGCACGAATTCCGATCAGCGGCATTAGTTGGGATAGCGGAACGACTCGGCGATTCGCCGAAGTGCACATCTTTTCACCTTTTATCTTTACTTCTACATCAACTTGTTCTAGAAAACTCGATGAGCTGGATCGTTGTCTCCGTTCCATTTGGCAAAAAACCTAAGTGTACTTCGACTCACCAAGTTTTTTTGATCCACGTACTACTTTACTGGAAGATTAGGCGAGTATTCGGCGAGTCGCCGAGTGGCTTTTGCGAGCTCCGACTTCTCTTTTCTTTAACCTTTCCAACTTTTTTGCTCCTTTTCACATCGTAATGTCATTGCCTTGTTCTAAGCCTTCTTTGCTTCATATAAGCACATTAACATCAGTCATGACCACAAAATAGGCATTGAGGACACTAATTCACTGGATAGTGTGCCCTAAATGAGTCAAAATTCATGACTCATCAATCTAACACGGAAGTTCCATTAAAAGACTGCTCCAAATAACATGTTACACTCAATAATGATACAGAAGCTTCAAATGATTACTAACCGGTATCAAGCCAAGCTCAAGCTCACTATAGCCTCTATTCTAATGCAAGATAATATTTCAATGAATGTATTCAATTTCCCTCACATTAAGAATGATTTCATGCTCTCATAAAGAAAATAAATAAAGAAATAAAGAAGCAATAAAATTATCACTCTCCCAAAAGAGAAATACATGCAAGCTTTATCTCATAGGTTTGCTCATATTTTTCAATCATCACACAACCTATTTCATGCAATATCTAAAGGGTCTTTTAGGTTTGTAAAGGGGTTGAGGATTAAGGTATGCTTAATTTGGCTTAGTGACTTCACCTTTTCAAGCATTATTGTAATCATCTTCACCACTTCTCAAGTTCTTTTCATTCTGTTTCATTTTAGAATTTAAGTTTAGATTTGTCAATCACATTATTGGGAACCCCTTTTTATTCCACCAACTCTCTTTTTCATTTCAATTTTTCAAAGGTTGTTCATCACAATACCTCTTTCTTTTTTTTCTTTGTTTTTATTGTAAGGAGTGGTTCCTTCTTTTTGTAACACACTTCTAAGTTGAGTCTCATTTTATCTTTATTTGCCTTTCACTTGGCTTTTCTTCCTTCCTCCTTTCCACACTCCCATCTTAGGATTTTGGCCTAAGTTGGCGATTGAAACATATCAATGTTGTCACACCTCGAGGCTACCCCCTTGACGTAAATACGGGACCTAGATCACGAGTGACCCTAAGCTAATCCTGAACTGGCATATCATGGTATACTGAGATAAACTGAAATAAGAAATATTGTGCGAAAGCTTAAACATGAGATAAACTGAAAGATGGGGAATACCTAATAAAAGTCTAAATATATAAATAGTGAGAATAGTATAAGATACTGAACTAAAAATCAAATACTAAAGCTGAATTTGTCTATGTCTGAAATAAGCCTCTAACTGACTAGAGATGATGGGACATGCCCCTAGCCAACTCTAGTAAAACTGAAACTAAACTGAAAGACTGAAATATAAAGAGCATCTCTATTGTCCTCAAAGAATGAGGACTCACCACTGATACTGCTGGATACGAATCGGGAACCGATCTACACGTGATCTGGATGATGAGGACCTAAACCTGCATCACGAAAAGATGTAGCGCAG
The DNA here is from genome assembly GCA_029582725.1 of Solanum chiquidenum. Classification (NCBI taxonomy): domain Eukaryota; kingdom Viridiplantae; phylum Streptophyta; class Magnoliopsida; order Solanales; family Solanaceae; genus Solanum; species Solanum chiquidenum. Next base: position 21,406 of record JAJOOS010007286.1, read on the forward strand.
AGTATGCGTCAGTACTTGGAGGGTACTGAGCATGCAAGATAGGATAAAGTTGAACAACATAACATACCTGAAATATAGAATACTAATCAATGATTATTATAAACATGAAGAATAAACTAAACATGCTGAATATGAGCTAACTGAATGTAGTAACCAAGTTCATTACATAGTGAAACTGAATACTGAACTGTAACTGATAACCTGGTCAATACACTAGAATATGACTGTGAGAGATAATAATAATCAACATAAAACCACATAAGCTAAATGTGGAGTCCAATGTATACGCCCCATTGAGAGGACCTAATAAAACTTGCCAAGGGTATAGAGGCATGACTGGAGTGATCACTAAGTATAATTCCCACAGAGGGGACTTACCTACGGTGGATCGTAGTTCTGTGACTATGAGGGTGACTGACCTTAGTCCAACTCGGTATTAAGCCTACTCCAATAGAATGTATACAATACAACATAACTGAAAATAAACTGGACAACTCAATATTTTGAAATGCTAACTAAAAATTCAACATTAATGTACTGATAATGAAACATTCTTAACTAGAGCATGTATATTTGTGTAAACTGGCCCAGCAAGTGTAATTCATGAAAAATTGAATCTACACAACTAAGGTTCTGAATTTCATGCAAGGATTGAGCAACATAGTTACAAAAATGTAATATTCTGATTAGGATTAGTCTAATAGCTAATCACAACAATAATCTGAAGTTCTAGAAACCCTAGGTCTAAACATAATGAAAGGAATCAAGAATCTGACTGAATTCTAGGGACCTAATGGGTGAACGGATCCCACTAGTGAAATTTGACAAACCTTGTGATGATATTCATGGAGAAATCTTTTGATTTTAGAGATCGAACTGGAGAAACCTTGCTTCGTGTTCTTGAGAAAACTATCGCATAAATTCTCTTCTTCTGCTCTAAGTGCCGCTTGATTTAGGTGAATGATCGACTAGGGTAGGTTCTGACTAAGTTACTAAGCTCAAGATGTCCAAAACTATGTAGTTTAGCGGTTAAATGGCGTAGTTTAGGTGTCCAACACATACGGGAAAAGACCAAAATGACCCCACTTAAAATCTGACGAGGGCAGACCACGGCCCCTATGAGGGACCACGGACCGTCATATGGGTTGTGGTCCTTGGCCAGTAGCTACTGGTTCTGAGGTGACCTTCCACGAGCACCACCACGGTTCATCGTCAGGACCACGGCCCTTGAAGGGTCACATTGTCTGATGCCTAGGCCTGGTGAGTTCAGGATGGTTCCCACGAGCCCTCCTACGGCTCATGAGGTGGTCAATGGACCATGAAGGACTCCATGGTCCACCTCTGCTGGAGGGGTGTGAGTTCACGAGCAGGTCGATGGACGGTGGTGTCTTTCACAGTCCGTGAACCTTATTGTGGTTCATTGATTTTGGCGTTTTTTTGCTCTAAGTCTGATTTTTGAGGTGTTACAATATCTTCTCCTTGGGAACATTGATCCTCAAATGAAGTTTAACCTATCTTGATAAGGAGAGGAAGAGTTGTAACCCTACCACTAAGTACTAGAAACTAATTTCTGACTGAACTAAGTTCCAAGAACATGAAAATACACTGAATATGCAAGTACAAACTGAAGGAACATGATACTAAGACTAAATATACACAAAAGTAACTGAAAAACTGTAGAGGAAATATTACCTCAAGCTAGAATGGATTCGGAAGGAAAGAGATGAGGATACTTGGCCTTCATTGTTGCTTCTGCTTCCGAAGTAGCTCCCTCTACAGACTGACTCCTCCACAAAACCTTAACTGAAGCGACTTCTTTGTTTCTCAACCTTCGAACCCGACGATTAAGAATTTCAACTAGCACCTCATCATAAGTAAAAATATCCTTCACAGTCACACTTTCCAATGGTACTATTGATGTTGGATTACCCACACACTTCTTCAACAACGAAATGTGAAAGACTAGATGATTGCTGCTAGTTCTTCTGGCAACTCTAACTCGTAAGCCACTTTACCAACCCTTTTCAATATCCTGTAAGGGCCTAAATATCTAGGACTGGGCTTCCATTTCTTATCAAATCTCATCACCCCCTTCATAGGTGATACTTTCAGGAAAACCCAATCATCAATTTGGAACTCTAAGTCCCTTCTTCTGACATCTGCATAGGACTTCTGGCGACTCTGGTTGTCTTAAGTCTATCCCTAATGAGCTGAAATTTTTTCATAGCATTATGAACCAAATCTGGTCCTATCAAGGATGCTTCACCTAGTTCAAACCAACGAACTAGAGATCTAAATCTACTCCCATGCAATTCCTCATAAGGGGCCATCTGAAAGCTGGAATGGTAGTTATTATTGTAGGCGAACTCTATAAGAGGAAGGCAATCATCCCAACTACCCTTGAAGTCGATTACGCAAGCTCTCAACATGTCCTCTAAGGTCTGAATGGTACGCTCTGCCTGACCATCCCTCTGTGGATGAATTGTTGTGCTAAGATTAACCTGCGTACCAAGACCTTTCTTTAATGACTTCCAGAAATTAGAGGTAAACTGAGGACCTCTATCTGAGATGATAGAAAAAGGAACCACATGCAACCTTACTATCTCATTAATGTAAAGCTTGGTGTAGTCCTCCGCTGGATCGGTAGTCTTAACATCAAAGAAATGAGCAGACTTAGTAATTTTGTCTACTATCATCCCAATGGAGTCATGTTGTTTGCGCGTACGAGGTAAACCTGTAATGAAGTCCATAGTGATCACTTCCCACTTCCATGTAGGAATGTTTATATCTTGAGTTGTATCTCCTGGTTTATGATGTTCTACCTTCACTTGCTGACAATTAGTGCACTTCGCCACAAAATATGCTATATCCCTCTTCATGCCATTCCACCAAAAGACTTTGCGCAGATCACGGTACATCTTGGTGGCACATGGATGAATAGAATACCTGAAGTTATGGTCTTTTGTAAGGATCTACTATCTCAATTCACCCACCTTAGGAACAAATAAGCGATCCTGGTAGCGAAGCACACAATCACTGTCTTGTTTTTCCTTAACCTCTGCCACCAATGAAGATTCTGAGCCATTCTAAACGGTCACATCATCATCTGATATGTTCATAAGGTAGACTCCTAAGTGAGCAAGCCGGTGAACATCTTTTGCTAATTTTCTTCCTCAAGATGAGGTACACTACCCATATATAGTCTTCTAAGAGCATCAACTACCAAATTGGACTTACCAGGATGGTAAAGTGCATTCATATCATAGTCCTTGAGGAATTCAAGCCATATTCTCTGGCGAAGATTCAACTCTTTATGTGTGAACACATACTGGAGGCTCTTATGGTCTGTGAACACATCTACGTGAACACCATACAAGTAATGTCTCCAGAACTTAAGGGAAAATACCATTGCTGGAAGCTCAAGGTCATGAGTTGGATAGTTCTTCTCATGCACCTTAAGTTGTCTATAAGCATAAGCTATAACCTTACCTCGCTGCATCAACACACAACCTAGGCCGACTCTGGATGCATCACAATAGATAACGTAATCGTGTGAACCCTCTGGTAGAGTCAAAACATGAGTTGTAATCAACCTAGTTTTCAGTTATGTGAAGCTCTTCTCACACTCATCTGTCCAATGAAACTAAACCTTTTTTTAAGTTAACTTAGTCAATGGAGAAGCTATGGATGAAAATCCTTCCACGAACCTTCTGTAATAACCCGCCAAACCCAAGAAGCTTCTGATATCTGTAGGAGAGGTAGGTCTGGGCCATTGTTTCACTACCTCTATTTTCTAAGAATCCACTCGGATCCCTTTCTAGACACAATATGTCCAAGGAAAGAAACTGATTGCAAACAAAACTCACACTTGCTAAACTTAGCGAATAAGTGGCGATCTTTGAGAGTTTGTAAGACAACCCTCAAATGAGCCGCATGTTCTTCCTCATTCCTAGAGTTAATGAGGATATCATCAATAAAGATGATAACAAACAAGTCCAAATAATGTTTGAACACCCTGTTTATCATATGGTTGTTGCATCATCCCACTTTGGACAAGTTGATCAACTACACGCTTGTTGATTAAATCAAGGCTACAATAGAAGTATTGCAGCAGCAAAAGGTCCAGAACAACATGTATTGGACATTGCAAGAGTAATTTCTGGAACTGCAACCATGTCTCATGTATAGTTTCACGTCCAATCTTTTGAAATATTGGATTTTGTTCGTAAGTTTCACCATTTTCAAGGGGGGAAAATCTCTCCAAGATGACTTCAGTCAACTCCTCCCAATGAGTGATAGAATCATTTGGCAATTCCGCCAACCACCTAGTAGCTTCACCCATCAAAGAGAACCGGAATAACCTCAATCTTATAGACTCTTGTGATATGTTTTTGAAAACAAACAGCCCACACATATCAACAAAATTCCTAAAGTGTTCGTGGGGATCTTCATGAGCTTAACCCCCAAACATTCCTGTAAGTTGGAACAATTGAAGCATTGTTCCCTTTACATGAAAAATTGCCCTCCCGACTGTGGGAGGTATCTGGATGACTCACGTGGGTTAAATGATGTTCACATGCATATTATTCAATTTACTCATGTTGTCATTTTTCCCGTAGTTACTATCATTGTCACTTTCGTGGTGACTCATTTTCTAAACCATAAAATCATCATATCACAACACCAAACAACAATCTACTACAACTAAGCAAATTTACAAACTTATTTATCAAATGGAACCTCTATCCATCATTCCCCGGTAACGACGCCATTATCTAACACTCAAAGTAGTCTTCAAACCTAATTAAGAAGTAAGTGGTCGTTGTCAATAAATACTCAACTAACAGACGGAGTCGAATTCCATAGAGAATGATACAAGGCAATGAATTCTATCAAAAAAATTGGAATATAAACTCATTCATTTGCAGCAATAAAACAAGTGGGTGGATCATTCCACAAAATTTAATACAAAAGATTTGTTATCAAAAGTCACATTTAAGCTAAGATTTCAGAAATTCAAATTGGTAAAAAGTAATCTTCTTTGGACTATTTATATTTTCCCTAAGATTTGGCTGAAAACTCAATGTGTGATCAATGGAAACGTTAGTTGGGTTCACCAATCATATTAGGTGAATTGCCAATCACTCTCCAGATCGCCTTTATCTTGCTTCAGGTGTTAGAACCTCAATCGGCAAGCTCATTCGAGTTTGCCTTTCATATTTGGTGTATCACCAATTACCACCTTTGTTCGCCTTCAATTTTTCTTCATGTATTGTTCCTTTCGGCAATGGTCATCATTTTCTCCTTTCTTATTTGGCTAGTCGAGATTCCCCATTTTATTCGATGTCCTTTCCCAATTAATTCAAGGGTTATGCACTGTCTATTTGGGCGAGGTCATACCTATTGGGTGATCCACCCTTCTTTCTAGCTGATCAACAATGTGGAGTTTACAGTTCTTTTTATATTATTGGTCATCCTTGCATTGTTCTTTAGCCTTCATAGTTGTAAATAATCAAAACATCATTACAAGAGGATATAATTAGGCATTCAAGGTACTATTGATTGAGCTAAATAGGTCTCATATAAGTGTAAATCTACCACTCATCACATAACATGAGTTAGAGGCAAGAAATATTGACTTTATTCTTGTGAGACAAATGCGTCTCTATTTTTACTAGATTTAGGTTCTGAGGGGGCCTATCACAAATTCTATTTTTGAAACATGGTTTTATGAAAGATATACTAGTTTCATGAGATCTTCAGGTTTTAAGAAGATTTACCCTTAAATTCACTAGATTTTTATGACTTGGAAATATATGATACTTTTACATATGGTTTGCACTGAATCTACCAAGACTCTTACATATTTTTATAGTTTTTTATGAGTCCATGGTATATTTTGGATTGCTAGGGGATCCATTCAATTTTTTCTTTTCTATTATGTGTCTGAGGTATCATTCCAAATTGCCAAGGGGATCATTTTCGGTCTTACTTTATTCCATCTATAGTTGATCTTAGACAGGGTCAAAGGAATATATGTTTCAAGGAGCCTTAGGGAAGCCATCAAGGAGATTTCGAGATTTTTTACTTTTAGTCATTAGCCACATATGCGTTGAACCATCCAATAATGCCTGACATTATGTGATATGAATACATGAAGCATGATTTTTCTTACGATTATTATGTGTAACACTTCAGAAACCAGACTAGACTTGACAGCAGAAGAACACCAGAATTAGTGAACCACGGGAGGGTTCACAGACTGTGACAGGGACCACGGTCCATCGACCGGCCCATGAACTCATACCCTTCCAGTAGAGGTAGACCACAAATCCCTTCTCGAGCAGTGGACCACCTCACGAGCCGTGGGAGGGCTCGTGGGAACCAGGCAGAACTCAACAGGCCCAGGCGTCAGACCACGGGACCCTTTAAAGGTTGTGGTCCCGATGACGGACCGTGGTGGTGCTCGTGGAAGGTCGCCTCAGAACCAGTAGCTATTGGCCAAGGACCACAACTCATTTGACGGTCTGTGGTCCCTGTGATGACCCTTCATAGGGCCCGTGGTCGGCCCTCGTCAGATTTTAAGTAGGGTCATTTGGTCTTTTCTCCTATGCATTGGACATCTAAATTACGTCGTTTAACCCCTAAACTACGTAGTTTTGGTCAATTTGGGCTTAGTAACTTAGTCAAAACCTACCCAAATCGATCATTCACCTAAATCAAGCAAAACTTAAAGCAAAAGAAGAGAATTCAGGCGATAGTTTTCTCAAGAACACATAACAAGGTTTCTCCAGTTCCACCCCCGGGTCGTGACAATATTTGTGTAAACTGGCCTAGCAAGTGTAATTCATGAACTAAGCGAATCTACACAACTACGGTTCTAAATTTCATGCAAGGATTGAGTAGCATAGTTACAAAAATGTAATATTCTGATTAGGATTAACCCAACAGCTAAATCACAACAATAATTTGAAGTTCAAGAAACCCTAGGTCTAAACATAGTGAAGGGAATTAAGAATCTGACTGAATTCTAGGGACCTAATGGGTGAAAGGAACCCACCACTGAAATCCCACGTACCTGGTTACGATATTCACGGAGAAATATTTAGATGGTTTATGGGGGTTGTGAGTTGTTTGAACCCTCCCCCATATCAGTGCTCAATAATACTCCTAAAATATAACTAGCTCATATGTTTAAAAACATAACTCTTCTGTGGTTTGAGATAATTACTCAAAACTAGCCCAAAGTCTTTCTAAAAAATCAGTGTTTCCTCTCTTGCTTAAATATGAAAGCATTTACTCTTTACAGAAAAACTAGCTCAAAAGCTCTGTCGGAAATCGATGTTTCCATTCTTGTATAAATGTGAAAACATTTACTCTTTGGGAATACATGGTCCCCATATACTCTTTTGAAGAATAGAACTTCACTCGTTACTCTATACTCAACTCAAAACTCAATTCTTAAAACAAGTTTTACGCATTTGCATAAGACTTCTTAAAATAGGGTTCATGCCAAATTATGGATGTGAACGACTCAATTCAAGGTTTTCAATAACCATAGATAGAACTCAATACTTGGAACTCAAGAACTTCAATGATACTACTCATTTCAAGAATGCTCAACTCAGAGGGTTCATGAGGAATTATGAGCGTGAACTACTCAACTCAAGGACTTAAAGATACTTCTTATCTCTAGACGGCTCGACTTATAGGGTTCATGCGGAGTTATGGGCCTTGATCCTTTCCTCTTTTCTCCTCCTTTCTCTTCTTGAACTCTCAACTAAAACCCTAGGTGTATATTACGATCATAAAACAGAACCTAATCGTATTATACCCATAAACCCTTACTAAAAATGAATTAAATCTGATTGGGTAAGGAAAAGACAAAAATACCCCTTACTATTTTTGGGTAACTTTCCTTAACTGGCCAGCTTGATTTTAAAGGGCATATCTCACTCATTCGACCTCAAAACTTAGCAAACTCGGTGGTGTTGGAAATATAATTCAAAGAAATTTCATTTGATATCTTATGGGCAACCTAACTCATTATCAACTGAAGTCTATGGTCGTTTGAAGTTGACCCAAAATTTAAAGGAACCTAGGATTGACTTGAATGAACTCTCTTTAGTTCTTCTTGGAACTCAAGGTACTACATCTAGTGACCTTAACACTTAGGAAAATTTTAAATTCCTCGAATCCTACTCACAACAAAGGATGGTTCGTGTCTTGGCTCAAAATTTTCTGGGGTGTTACAGATATACATGCTCCAGTTAAGAATGTTTCATTATAGGTACATTAATGTTGCATTTTTATTTAGCATCTCAGAATATCGAACTATCCAGTTTATTTTCAATTATGTTTTATTGTATACATTCTATTGGGAGTAGGCTCAATACCAAGTTTTACTAGGGTCAGTCACCCTTATAATCTCATAACTACGTGCCCCCGTAGGTAAGTCCCCTCTGTGGCCATTATACTTAGTGATCACGTCAATCATACCTCTATACCCTTGGCAAGGTATATTGGGTCCTCTCGATGGGGCGTATACATCGGACTCCACATTTAGCTCATGTGGTTTTATCTCGGTTATTAGTAGATCCCACAGTCAGATTCTAGTGTATTGACCAGGTTATCAGTTACAGTTCAGTATTCAGTTTCAGTATGTTATGAACTTGGTCACTACATTCAATTAGTTCATATTCAACATGTTTAGTTTATTCTTCATGTTTTACTCTATTTCAATTATGTTATGTTGTTCATCTTTATCCTATCCTGCATGCTCAGTACCCTTCAAGTACTGACGTATACTCTGTGTTACATCTTTTTGTGATGTAGGTTTAGGTCCTCAGCATCCAGATCACGTGTAGATCGGTTCCCGTTACATATCCAGAAGTATATGTGGTGAGTCCTCATTCTTCGAGATCGATAGACATGTTCTTTATATTTCAGTCTTTCATTTTAGTTTAAGTTTTACTAGAGTTAGCTTGGGGCATGTCCCAACATCTCTAGTTAGTTAGAGGCTTATTTCAGACATAGAATGATTCAGCTTTGGTATTTGAGTTTTAGTTCAGTATCTTAAACTATTCTCAGTATTTATATATTAAGACTTAGATTGGGTATTTCCCATCTTTAAGTTTATCTCATGTTTAAGCTTCCGCACATTATTTCTTATTTCAGTTTATCTTAGTATGCTATGCTATGCCACTTCATGTTTAACTTGGGGTCACTCGTGGTCCTAGGTCCCGTGTTTACGTCAAGGGGGTAGCCTCGGGGAGTGACATTATGTTCCCTATTTTTTTTGTGAGTTCAATTTTCTAGTATAGTTTTGTATTCTATTGTTATTACTATCATGCTTCTTATATTATATAATGTCTACTCATCTCGGTCGTCCATGATGCCTACTTAGTACATCATATTTTGGTACTCATACTACACTTCTACATCTTTTTTTAACGCAATGCCTAGTACAAATCATCCTTGTTGATCTTCTCTCATTCAAGGCCCCATTGTTCTTCTTTGTAGTGAGATATTGGCATCTAGATGCTTGCTTCTTTTCCTTTTGCATTTTTTGTCTATATTTTGTATTTTGTTAGAAAATTATATTTTGTATAGTCTTATCCTTGTAGTTTACGTGCTCTTGTACCTGTAAAACCAGGTCTGCGGTATGGTGGTTGTGTATATTCATCTTTCTCAGTCTATTTTGGGCCCATGTTTTATTTTTATATTGTTTGTATATGTCTATGCTAGTGTCCCTTTCTTATCTAATTATTCCTTCCACTTCAGTTATTTCTAGTTTTATTTAGCATATGTTATCTTGGGTTTGTCTTGCCTACTAGGGTTTATGGTAGCCGCTGTCATGATCAATTTTTGAGTCTTTACAATTAAACTTGATTATCTCTCGACTTGATTTATAATTGAGTAGGAAAAATAAAATATTAATTATAGAACATGCTAATTTTCAAAAGAAACAAACCACGAATTAAAAACTCCACATAATTATGAAAAAGTCACCCACATGAACATTTGATTCCTCTTCTTTATCTAGGATAAAATTAGTTTCTTACAAATTGACATTGGAGTCTTCCATTCAATCAAATATAATTTTTTCGTCTTTGATTAATTAGATGCACATTATGGAATAAAATAAAGTATGTGCTTCTCATCTATCTTGATTCCAGTAGACTTCCTTGTCATAACATTTACATCATGTTGTTTACTCCATTGCTTTTTTGTTGCGATTACTTCTTCCAGTAACTCCATAACTTTTTACAAGGTCGCTTCTGAGAGGTTCAAATTGTATTCCTAAAGTTTTAGTCTTTTTGTTGATCTATTAGGGGTCTAGTTAGATATCTTTGGACCTTTTGTTGTAATCAAAACTATGTGGTTCTGTCAAAGTTCTAATTAGAGTCATATTCAAAGACTAAAAGTATACATGTATAATTAATATATGTATAGGAAAAACTTTAGTATTATCAAATAAGGATTAAATTTAATAAATAGATTATTTTGTTGATATAAAGGTTCTCATTATTAAAATTAACATTTAAGGTAGTGTATTATATTCTACACCCTATGCTACCTAGTTGAAAATGATTTAAATAATATAATTGATACTATATAATGGTAAGATTTCTTACATATTTCAAATAAGGAAGTATTTAGTATACAAAGATTTAGTTTATTTCATAGTTCTACATAAAAGGAAAATAAGAAAATAACTATTTTGTCTAGTGTAAAACCTATTTTTGAAGGGTAAAAGAGGCAAATAACATTTTGTTGAAAACCCTGCATTAGGTAGATTAATGCCTAATTTTTCCAATTGGTCTAAATTAAACCAACCTAGGTTATATCATCATAAACTCAAAGGAGACGCCAACCTTACAAAACTTCAGTTGAAGGTTTTACTTCATGGAATTGCACAAAAGAATCATGGTGGGAGGATACCGACTTAGTGATATGCCAGATTCAATCTTAATCCACATACCCTAAATGTTTTCAGAAGCAAAACAAGTTGCGAGAAGTTGCGTAATATCAAGGTGATGCGGGTTTCTTTTAAAGTACGTTGAGGTATCACTCAATTTTGATCCTCTTGTTTCGCCCATTCTAGTGAGATAAAAAATGAGTTTCTAGATTTCGTGACTTCAAGTAAAAAAAAATTCATTACTGAATGTCTTTCCAGAAAATTCAAAATTTTAGTTTGCTTTTCTATATTCTCTAGTCGAAATTTCTTAAAGATATTGATTCATTGATAAATTTTACTACAAAACCTGTTAATGTTGAAGAATTTACTCTAAACTTTTTACTTAGAGATACATATGAATTTCCTCAATTTGCATATAAGAATACATCGTTGAAAATTTTGGTTTTAGAGTATTCCAAATTGAACCCTTCCACTAATCAGAACTGGAGTGGTCTCAGTCCTCTTTAATAAATACATGTATTTGATAGAGGGTGTAATGGAAAAGGTATTATTTAATTGGCCTAACTTGGAGAACTTGGAATTAGATCAATTTGGGGTATTTTAACATATGGAAATCAACAATGTGAAATTGAGAAAATTGACCATAGACAACATAAAATTAAATGAATGTGATGTATGGCTTGGAATATCAACCCTATATAATGTAGGGTTTAATATTTAATGGTCTTGTCGTGGGATATGCTTGACAAATATTTAGGTACATGCTGGATTGAGGTTTGTTCATACTCTACCCTATACAAAATTCATGATATATATATTGTTTTCCAATTTGGGACTTCTTAATTGTTACTAAATATTTTGGTTTATTAACATTAGTAGTGATAATATTTTTAAAAATATGATAACAATTTGGTTAACGTTACAAAAATACATTCATATAGAAATGTAACTGCAAAGTGGAAGGTTGTGGGATTTTACGTGGTCTGTTATTGTTGTTTTAGTTGCAATAATTTAATTAAGAACTTGTTGAAAAAATTTAGGATGATAAACACTGAGAATAAATAATTTGTAAAATTCAGATTTCTTTAGCACTAAAGAGTCAGCTTCCACCTTAATATAACTAATAAAAACAAGGGATTTCTATAATACGGAGAATAAATAGTTTGTAAATGTGAGATGCATTTACATTCATAATAATCTTTAAGACATGTGAATGGTTTTTTAAAGTGTTTAATAGTCCATTTTTGGATATCCAAAAAAACCATGAATTGTTCAACAGTTATCCTGTTATTTATTAAGTATGTATAATATGAAACAGAGGTAGCATTTGATAATTGTTTTGGGCGAGTTTCAAACTCATTTCATCCCTAGAAACAAATTCCTCCATTAAATGTGCCAAACCCAAAATAGAGGATATTGATCTTGACTGCTACAATGCAGTTGGTAGTCATAACATTAGTGTACAAGTTGCTAAAACTTCTCTTCCTTGATAATTAATTAGTTTGTGTTGGATTCAAAATGGAGAGTGGTAGCAGGTGAAGAAAGCAATGACATGGAGGTTCAGAAACAATGGGAGATTAGTGTTCTTGAAGCAATTTATCCATGAAATCTTGAATTCCACCAAAGTATGTTACTTCAAACTTGGGGGATTTTTTTTAAAATTTCTGGTTTGTTTTGATAGTTGGTTGTTATGTCGAGGGTCTTAGCAAAAACAAACTCTCTATCGCACAAAAGTAGGAGAAAGGTTTGCATACATCCTACTCTCTCCATATCCCGCTTCGGGGGTTACATTGGGTATGTTGTGATTGTTGGTTTGTTTATTCTTAAAAGATATTTTTTAAAATAAAATCTTTTCCAATTATCCTTCTTTTTATGTTACTTCTTTTCAAATTGGTTTTTATTTCAACGCAGTCCTTATATGGGTCTGGGAGACCAGACTTTTTATAATGATCGGCACACACCTGGTATACCCATAACTCCTATTGAAGCATATGATTTATGTTAGCAATTTGTGTTCAAAACAGTAGTACTCATTACCAGAAAATTTGCAGAAACACGAAGTTACCAAAGTTTACAATGAACTAGTGAAGAACAAAAATTAATTAACAAAACTAAAATCTGTAAAAATGTACCAGAATATGAAAAAACAGAATAGGAAGAAGATCAAGCCCACTAAATGTACAGTGTCCCCTTAAGAAAATTATTCCCCTCTCGTATCTGAGGTTTGATTTGGAATATGCCCTTCCAGGATAGAATGATCTGAATCACCAATGTATTCATACTCAAAACTCTGGTGTTAGCGAGCCACACAATGGCAGTAAAGTACACAAAAAATATTTGTGCAGAAATTTTCATAAGTAAAAAATCTGAAGAATTAGTGGCATTCATAGCCAAGAAGCACTGGTTCTGAAAGGTTGCAACCTTTCAGAAACCACACGACCATTCCAGAAAGTTTGCAACCTTCAAACGGTCATGGTTGTTCTTGAAAGTTACAACCTTTCAGAACAGTCATCTCCAACGGCGGGAAATTCAAATTAAGATAGGAAAGTGTTTTAAATAAAATGGGTCGCGCGGATCTGAGTCAGATCGGAACGTTTTGGTTAATTAACTAAATATTTGAAATGTTTTGGCCATTTAATTTAATTTAATTAATTAAATAATTAAAACAAACATTGTCCTGGACATTTAATTTAATATAATTTAATTAATTAAATAAATAAAACAAACTTTGTCCAAAAAATAATCTCTCGATCATTTTCCAAAGCCAAAGCCGAAACTGTAGCCGTAGCCGTAGCCGAAGCTGAGCCGAGCGAGCAACGACGACCACGACGCGAGGGGGGTCCTTCTTTCCAACCCTTTTAACAGCTAATAGAAGTGTTTCTCTATTTAAACACTTCTATTTTTCTTTCCACCACCAATGAGGGAGAAATGTCTTTTTACTAAAGCATAAGAGAACTTTTCATTTCAAATTCCTCTCTTTTTATCTTCCCTCCATTTCCCATTAACTCTTGCTATATACCCAACAATCCGCCACATGAATGGGGAATGGTTTTAACATAAGGAATGCACGGACGAGTGTGTACTTTACAAGCAAGGATCAATTGCATCTGGATAAGTAGGTTTCCCCTTGGACTTTCCGTAGTGACCATATGTCGGATATACTCGGTCAATCGGTAGATGCGATATCTTTGAACCATCGAGCTTTGGTGTATACCTAGACAACCATATGTCACACAATTAACCCTTTACCATTTATGGTTCTTACGATTGTGTTTGTTTCAGCCATGAACACCTCCTAGTTTCATGAGTGTAGAGAGAATAGGCTTTTGACGAAAAATTATCTTTGAAGTGGCTTACACTTCACACTCACATAGGTGATTTCTAACCATGTCATCGCGTAGATACACTATTTGGACAAATTTGCCAACCTTAGCAAATCATGAAAAACTTTAAGCTTTATTAACTCATTAACAAGCCTTAAGGTCTTAACCTTGTTACTGAATATTGTCTTCATCATGAGAATGGATTGAGTTGATTGACAATGTCGAACTGTTAGTCACAACTTTGTTCTTCTCTTTGAATCTAGCTCTTGGGATCTCCAGTCTGCTAGATAGAGTTACCACCATGCTGACTTGTCCTAAGCCGTAAACCCATTGCCTTAGATGATCTTTCAACTGCCTCTCTCAATAGGCCTTTTGTTAGTGGATCTGACACATTATCGCTTGACTCTCATTTGTAATAATTCTACTAGACAGCAGTTGTCTTATGGTGTTATGTCTCCGTCGTATTTGACGAGACTTCCCTGTTGTACATGACGCTCCCTACCCTACCTATTGCTGCTTGAATATCACAATGTATACAATTAGGTCCCACAGGTTTGGGCCAGAATGGAATATCCTCTTGGAAATTCTGGAGCCATTCAACTTCTTTACCGGCCTTATCTAAAGCAATAAATTCAGATTCCATTGTAGAGCGAGTGATACATGTCAGTTTGGACGATTTCCAAGAGACTGCTTGATGCTTATCGTGACCAACGACACTAACTACGGTTCGAGTGTCTAATATCGTTCATAATATAGTAACCCAACTAAGGGTTGGGATCGTGTCCCAAGGGAGCGGTTTTGAGAATTAATAGAAAAATAAAATCTAGTTCTAACTAGTCGTAGCTAAAGAAATTAACGATTAAAAACATTGTAAATCGAAGGGGGGACACAAAAGTGTCAAATATCAATTTGGGAGTTTTGTCATAAGTATAGCTAAAACAACAAAAATAACAAGAAAATCAAGTATGAGGACGAGTTATTGGGGTGTGACCGCAATACAAGTTGAGATAAATAGTTGCGTACATGCTTTCGATAGAAAATTTGCAGGATAATAGTCACTAGGAAAAGCTTTAGATGGAAATAAGTTCCCTCTCGGGCAACTTACCCCGTTTCAACGAGTATGTATAGTTTTCAAAAATATGTGTTGTGGAGGATTACTCAGCGACATTAGTTGGAATCGCCGATCAACGCGGCGATTTGCCCTTTGGTGTAGTTCATCGCCGTCTTGCACCGCCCTTCGGCATCGTTGTGCTATGTTTCATTAGGCGACATAGTACTGCTTCGCAGAAATATTCGGCGACATGCCAACTGCTCCTTTAATTGTCGTTTGATCCACTTCCTTCAGGGCTTCGCGTACTGGAACAAAGGGCATAGTGCATCCCTTTGGCACTCAGGCCTTCATTTTCTCGTTCTTTTCAGCCTTTTCGTTCCTTTTGCGAAGTAGTGTCCATGCATTTCTTAAAACTTCAAATACCTTAAAGTTAGAGGTTTTCATCAGATATTGAGATAAAATAAGCATTGAGGACACAATTTCTATTAAAATAAAGCCCTAAATGAGTCCAATATGTGGACTCATCAACACCCCCAACTTAAACTTTTGCTTGTCCTCTAGCAAACTGAAGTTCAGCTGATAAAAAAGGATGTCTAAAATAGTGCAACACAAGACTCAATCATGAATGTACACAACAAGACTTAAAACTGCTTATGTAAAGATTCAATTGTGTACTCAAAGATTCAAGTTGTGACACACCAATATCAAAGATTCTCATGTTCACAATACTTTCTACTAATGTATGTTCAAGCTCAACGAAAGTATCTAAATGCCCTCACACAAAAATGATTCCATATTCACGCATAGAGACTACTCAATTTAAGACCAGGAATTAGATGCAACGCTCACACTCAAAAAGAGGAACACAATGCATATTTTCACCCATAGGTTTGCCCTTATTTTCCAATCGACTTTCGATTCGGCTTACTCAAGATAAAAAAGGTCTTTTCAAGGCTTGTAATGGGGCTGAGTGTAAAGGTATGGTCATTTAGGCTCAGTGACTTATTCATCCTCGTGAGATGTGGTGTTCTCAAAACGTCTTTTTCCTTTCCCTTGTCACTTTTTCTTCCAGTTCTTCTAAGTCATCCTTTCATTCACTCTCCATGTATTGCTTGGAAACCCAATTCTTTTGAACCTTTATTCAAAAATTAATTTTTTTTTTATGGAGGGTTTCCATTTTGTTTTGCAATGTCATGGATTAGAGAGACTTTTTCTTGCACTTTTTGACTTCTCCTTCTCTTTTTCAACACACCCCCAACTTAGGGTTTTGGCCTAAGTTGGCTATTCACTAAACCACAAATCAAGAGGATTATAGGTAGTGGGTCATGTAAGGTTTAGGGTTCATCAAGTTTCTTCCAAAGAAAGGTAAGGCTCAAGGGGTGTTCAAAAGAGTTTCACACGCTCACGGGTAGGCCACAAAAGAGATATATGTCAAATTTTGCTAACACTCTTTAAAGTTGCCTAAGATCATCTCAAGAGCACACCTTTCTAAATCAATCAGACTAACGGGGCAAATTCTAGGTTTATTTATGCATAGTTCAAAGTAAGCTAATCACACAAGGCATCGACATTTAAGTCTAACAAGACTACACACTTTCGCTAGTGTGCAACGGTTATTACAAGAGAATCAATTCGATAAACGGCTAATCACAATAAGATGCAAAGAGTTCACATATTGTATATGCAACTTCATTTGGTCTCATTGTCGCCGCACATTCATGTTAGTTCGATTGAGAGCACTATTCAAGTCATCATTATTGATCAGAACTGAGACTTAAATTTTGCAAGAGAACATCCACTTTCTACACAAGCGGTGGTGAAAATTTTCGAATTTTTTTTTTTTTTCCCGAAGGGTCAAAATTTGCATCAATTAAAATAAAAAGAGGAGCCATGAGCTCAAACATCCACGAAAGACAATATATAACACAATTAAAAATAGACAACCCAAATATATACAAAGCAGGAATCACAAATAGCCCACAGAAGTTGACCCTCACCCCACCACAAATAAAAAGAAATTTATCCTCAAATGCAATTAACAGTACCCAAAACTAAAAATAAGTAGGACAAATAGGGAGGTAGAGAAGTGATCCTGGCTATGCGGTTGCTCCATCTGTCAGGGTTGCATAGTCCTTCTGTGACTTTTGGGTGTAGACCTTCTAAAATTTTAGCATTAAAAAAGAAGGCGAGGTAGGGACGTTAAGCGAGTCGTTGAGTAATTCAGGAAGCTCTTCACAGCCACAGTGCTTCAGCTTTACTCAAGTGCGGTCCAATTCCTGCGTACTCGGTGAGATCAGTCTAAATTATCGAACCAGTTGGCGTGTCACCGAGTAATCACTTGTTTCGCCGAGTTTTATAGAACTTTCCAGTAAACTTGGGAGTTCAAACAGCGGTCACCATCGTGATCGCCAACAGAGTCGGCGATGCGCCAATTATTTCACATGCTCGCCTAGTTTTATAGGCTTCAACTTTGGAAATAATTGGGGTCAAATGGTGGATAAGGACGAGTTCACCGACCTCTTCAGCGACTCGCCATTTGGATTTGTTGATTGTCACCCTGCACTTTTCGAGCACTTTGCAAATTTCAACCTATACCACAACACATCATTATTTTACCAATACGTATAAAATAGTAAGGGGTTTTGGGTTGCCTCCCAGACAATGTGTTAGTTAACGTTGTGGCACGACGCAAATCAGTACTCAAATTCCACTTGTGGGGTTAGCCTTAGTATCACCAGGCAATCCCTCATTTTGTTTCGGGTGGAGATTGAGCGACGCACAACCCATAAGGTTCTCTAGTAGCTGGACAGCTCTGGAATGAGACCAAAGCATCCGCTTCATTCCTTCAATGTCTTCCTTCATTTCTTTCAGCTCTCTATCTTGCTCATTCACCTTGTGGAGAATGATGGAGAGCTTTCCATCAAGACTTTTAACCTCATTGTCCTTAATACTTCTTCGCTCATGAGGAGGGATGTGTTTAGCCTTCCTCTTACACTGGACCTCGATCTTTACCATATTTTTGGCCAACTCATACATCTGAGCCATTAGGGCGGCCAACACGAAGTCCTTTTCTACTTCTTGATTCATCTCATCCATTTGATTAAGCAGTTGTGCTACTATCACATATGGCTATTTTGCGATTCTTCCCAGAATAAGTTGGTCGACCAACCTTTTGTTTCCAGGACCAAGACTTCTGTAGAAACAGTCAAGGAGAGCTATGTCGGGAATGCCATGATTTAGGCATTGATTGATCAGTTCATTAAACCTTTCCCATGATTTGTGGATCTGTTCATCCTCCACTTGTTTGAAAGTGAGGATACGATCTCGAAACAACATTACCTCTAATGGGGGAAATTCCATACGCTTTCGAGTTTTGCTTGCCATGCTCACCTCCCCTATTTGGATACAAACAAACCGCACAACAAAACTAAAACTTAAGTAAGTAAACTTCAACTAAAAAGAACAACAATTCTACTAATCTAAGAATCCTCAAGTAACACCACTCCCCGGCAGCGGAGCCATTTTGATGCTTATCGTGACCAATGACACTAACTACGGTTCTAGTGTCTACGATCATCAATAATATAGTAACCCAACCAAGGGTTGGGGTCGTGTCCCAAGGGAGCGGTTTTGAGAATTAATAAAAAAATAAAATCTAGTTCTAACTAGTCGTAGCTAAAGAAATTAACGATTAAAAACATTGTTAATCGAAAATGGGACACACAAGTGCAAATATCAATTTGGGGGTTTTGTCACAAGTATATCTAAAACAACAAAAATAACAAGAAAATCAAGTATGAGGACGAGTTCTTGGGGTGTGACCGCAATACAAGTTGAGATAAATAGTTGGGTACATGCTTTCGATATAAAATTTTCAAGATAATAGGGACTAGGCTAAGCTCTAGATGGAAATAAGTTCCCTCTCGGGCAACTTACCCCGTTTCAAATGTGTTCCTCTCGAACACCCATTTGCCGCATGAAGACCAATCTACGCCTTACCCCACTCACTCTCTCGAGCTGAGTGTTAGGATATGGGACTAGGGTTCACCCTCTCGGGTTGAACCTCATGTCGACCCACTCCTTAGGCCATCAGTCTAGTGGTCTTGGTTTTGCAACCTCCCTCTCGGGCAAGCCAAAAACACATGGGTGGCTTTGTATTTGCAACTACAAACCCATTAACTTAAACCACAACCACTAGGTTAAATGACCATTAAAATACATCTAACCTACCAGCAAGCAAGATCCAACAATAATACCAACACATATTTTCTAAATCACACCCCAAGAATGGAGGTTTTTAGCCACACATCAAGAAATAACAAAATACACCTAAAATGATAGTGAAATCAAATGGGTATAATAAATTAGACTTTGATTTAAGTAAAGGAAGATGAATAGAGAATACCCACTTCCAACTTGGGGAAGATGAACTCTTCTCTTCAAGTTTCCAAAACCCTCTCCCAACTTGAGAGTAAAAAGTACTAAAAATTATATTGTCTAAAATTTGATACTAAAGTTTTAATGCTAAAATCTGAGACTAAGCTATAACTCTCAATGAGTATTTATAGTTTTCAAAAATATATGTTGTGGTGGATTACTCGGCGACATTAGTCAGAATCGCCGATCAACTCGGTGATTCGCCCTTTGGTGTAGTTCATCGTCGTCTTGCACCGTCCTTTGGCATCAGTGTGCTCTGTGTCATTGGGCGACATAGTACTGATTCGCGGAACTATTCGGTGACATGACGACTGCTCCTTTAATGGCCTTTTGATCCACTTCCTTCAGGGCTTCTCGTACTGGAACAAAGGGCGGAGTGCATCCCTTTGGCGATTCGCCAAGTATGCTTGGCGATCCTCAGGCCTTCATTTTCTCATTTTTTTTCAGCCTTTTCGTTCCTTTTTCCGAAGTAGTGTCCATGCATTCCTTCAAACTTCAAATACATGAAACTTAAAGGTTTTCATCAGATATTGAGATAAAATAAGCATTTGAGGACATAATTTCTATTAAAATAAAGCCCTCAATGAGTCCAATCTGTGGACTCACCACTGCTCATCCACCAAGTGTAAACAGATAACCATTTGTGGATTTTACTTCATTTGACCCGGTGATCCAATTTGCATTATTATATCCTTCAATCACGACAAGATATTTATTATAATGCAAAGCATAGTGTTGTGTATGTTTCAGATACCCCAACACACGTTTCATTGACATCCAGTGAGTTTGATTAGGATTACTAGTAAACCGACTCAATTTGCTAATAGCACATGTTATATCTAGTCGCGTACAATTCATAATATACATCAAACTTCCCAACACTCTGGCATATTCCAATTAAAAGTCACTTTCACCTTCATTCTTTTGAAATGTAAAGCTTAAATCAATTGGAGTTTTGACAACATTGAAATTCAAGTACTTGAACTTATCCAATACTCTTTCAATATAATGATATTGAGATAATGCTAGTCCCTGAGGAGTTTTGAGAATCCTGATCCCTAAGATCAAATCAACAACTCCTAAGTCCTTCATATCGAACTTGTTAAACAGCATGCGCTTAGTAGCATTTATATCGTCAATATCTTTACTCATTATTAACTTGTCATCAACATACAGACAAACAATTACTTCATGATTCGGAACTTTTTTATTGTAAACACACTTATCACATTCATTAATCTTGAATCCATTTGCCAAAATTGTTTGGTCAAATTTAGCATGCCGTTGTTTGGGTGCTTTCTTGAGCCCATAAAGCGACTTTACAATTCTGCACACTTTCACTTCTTTACTAGGAACCACAAACCCTTCAGGTTGTTCCATGTAAATTTCTTCCTCCAACTCTCCATTTAAGAAGGTTGTCTTTACATCCATATGGTGGATTTTAAGATCATGCACTGCCGCTAGTCCTATTAACATCCTAATTGATGTTATCATTGTTACTGGAGAGTATGTATCAAAGTAGTCCAGACCTTTCTTTTGTCTGTATCCTTTGACTACATGCCTAGACTTATATTTGTCAATAGTCCCATCAGATTTTAGTTTCCTTTTAAAGATCCACTTTGATCCTAAAGGTTTATTTCCTGGAGAAAGATCAGTCAATTCCCAAGTATGATTACTTAAAATTTATTCGATCTCACTATTGACTTCTTCTTTCCAATAGATTGACTCAGATAAAGAAATAACTACTTTAAATATTTGAGGCTCATTTTCAAGCCAGAATGCCACAAAATCTGGTCTGAAAGAAGTGGATTTCTATTGGCGATTACTACGCCTAGGATCCTCATTAGGTACTGTATTTTCCATTGATTTTTCCCGTGGTCGTTTAGGTCTTTCACTTGTCGACTCACATTTAGTTTTATACGGATAAATATGTTCAAATAACTCAGTGTTATCTTACTCAATTACCCGTATTCACATGAATGTCAGGATTATCAGATTTGTGAACCAATAACTGACAGACCTTACTGTTCATAACATATTCAATAAATACACAATCCACTGTTTTGGGTCCAATTTTCACCCTCTTGGGTAAAGGAACCTCTACCTTGGCTAGGCACCCCCGCACTTTGAAATATTTCAAGTTGGGTTTCCTTCCTTTCCATAACTCATATGGAATCGATTGCGATTTGCTACGGGGTACCCTATTGAGTATCTTGTTAGCCGTAAGGATGGCTTCTCCCCACATGTTTCCTGGTGAACCAAAACTGATTATCAAGACATTCATTATTTCCTTTAATATTATGTTCTTCTGTTCCACCAAACCATTTGACTTTAGTGTATAAGGTGAAGTAGTTTGATGAATAATATCATATTCCAAACATATCTCTGCAGAAAGAGATTCATATTCTCCACCACTATCACTCCGAATCATTTTTATCTTTAGATTCAATTGATTCTCCACTTCATTTTTGTATTTCTTAAATGCATCAATTGCTTCATCCTTACTATTAAGCAAATATATATAACAAAATCGAGTGCAATCGTCAATAAAAGTTATAAAATACTTTTTCCCACCACGAGATGGTGTCAACTTCATATCGCATATATCTGTGTGAATTAAGTCTAAAGGTTTTGAATTTCTCTCAACAGACTTGTAAGGATGTTTAACAAACTTACTTTCCACACAAATTTCGCATTTCGATTTATCGCATTTGAAATCAGGTAATACTTCTAATGTAATCAATTTTTGCAAGGCTTTGTAATTTACATGTCCCAAACGGGAATGTCATAAATCATTTGACTCCAATAAGTAAACAGAAGCAGAATTCTTATTCATACTGTCAACAACCATTACATTTAGTTTGAAGAGGCCCTCATTGAGGTAGCCCTTTCCTAAGAACATCTCATTCTTACTTATTACAACTTTGTCACTAACTGGGACACACTTATACCCATTCTTACCGAGCGGAGCAGCGGAAACTAAATTATTCGTAATAGTAGGAACATGCAGAACATTGTTCAAAGTCAACACCTTGCCAGATATCATTTTCAACATTACTTTCCCAATTCCTGCAATCCTTGTTGTTGTTGTGTTCCCCATGAACAAATCTTCATCGAACTCAGCATGAGTGTACGTTGCAAAGGCTTCTTTTGCTGAGCAAATATGTCGAGTGACACTTGAGTCGAGAAACCACTCCTTGGGATTTCCAACTAAGTTTCACTCCAAGATCATTGCACAGAGGTCATATGTATCTTCCATCTCTTCCACAATGTTTGCTTGACTTCTGCCTTTGTCTTTATCTTTGTCCTTTCTTGGAGCACGACAGTCAGAAGACTTATGACCATCCTTACCACAATTGTAACAGTTGCCCTTGAATTTCTTCTTGGCTTGTTCTGACTTCTGTCTGTTGGACTTCTTTCTCTTCTTGCCTTTGGTAGGAGCTTCTTCAACAATATTAACTCCAATTATTGTCGAACTCTTACGAGACTTCTTTTCGGCAATTTTGTTATCTTCCTCAATCTTGAGCCGAATTACAAGATCTTCAAGTTTCATTTCCTTACGTTTGTGCTTTAGATAATTCTTGAAGTCGTTCCATGAAGGAGGTAGCCTCTCGATCATTCCAACCACTTGAAAAGCTTCACTTACTACCATATCCTCAGCAATCAGATCATGGAAAATAAGTTGAAGTTCCTACACTTGTGATCCAACAGTTTTACTATCTGACATTTTATAGCCTAAAAACTTTGCGACCACAAACTTTTTCAAGCATGCATCTTTTGTCTTATATTTTTTCTCAAGTGCATCCCACAATTCTTTCGAAGTTGTCATTGCACTATAGAGATTATATAAGTCATCCTCTAAAGCACTATGAATGTAGCCCTTACATAGGAAGTCTGTCTGTTTCCATTCTTCAATAATCATGATTTTTTCTCTGTCTGGCATTTCAGCAGCAGGCACCGGAGTTTCTTCACTGGTAAATTTCTTCAGACCAAGAGTGGTAAGCCAAAAAAATACCCGTTGCTGCCATCCTTTGAAATTCACACTAGAGAATTTTCCTGGTTTTTCTGCTGGTGGTACAGCAGTTCGGGTTGGTGCAGCAATAACCATTGTAACATTATTGTTTGCCATTTCTGATAAACAAAAATTGATATAGACTTAGTAAGCAATAACTTAAATTGCAAACTTAATAGGAGAATAAAACCACGAAGGTTTTTGTCTCCACTAGAAACATAGATTAAAATTAAATAATAATTTCCTTCAGACTGTTAGCAATCTGTGTTCAAAACAATAGTACTGATAACCAGAAACTTTGAAGAAACACGAAGTTACCAAAGTTTCCAATGAACCAGTGAAGAACACAAATTAATTAACAAAACTAAAATGTGTAAAAACGTACCAGAATTTGAAAAAACATAATAGTAAGAAGATCAAGCACACTGAATGCACAGTGTCCCCTTAAGGAAATTATTCCCCTCTAGTATCTGAGGTTTTATTTGGAATATGTCCTCCTAGGATAGAATGATCTCAATCACCAGTGTATTGATACCCAAAACTCTGGTGTCAGCGAGCCACTCAACGGTAATAAAGTACACAAAAAATATTTGTGCAGAAGAAGAAGAAGAAATCAGAAATTTTCGTAAGTAAAAAAATTGAAGAATCAGTGGTATTTATAGACAAGAAGCAGTGGTTCCAAAAGGTTGCAACCTTTCAGAAACCACACGACCATTCCAGAAAGTTTGCAATCTCACCAACGGTCGTGGTTGTTCTTGAAAGTTGCAACCTTTCAGAACAGTCATCTCCAACGGCGGGAAATTCAAATTAAAATGGGAAAGTGTTTTAAATAAAATGGGTCGCGCGGATCCTAGTCGGGTCGCAACATTTCGGTTAATTAACAAAATAATTGAAACGTTTTGGCCATTTAATTGAATTTAATTAATTAAATAAATAATTAAACCAACGTTGTCATGGCCATTTAATTTAATTTAATTATTTAAATAAATTATTAATTAAATAATTAAAACAAACTTTGTCCAAAAATAAATCTCTCGATCGATCACTTTCCAAAGCCAAAGCCAAAGTCGTAGCCAAAGCAGTAGTCGAGCCGCGCGAGGGGGGTCCCTCTTTCCAACCCTTTTAACAACTAAGAGAAGTGTTTTTATATTTAAACACTTATATTTTTCTTTCCACCACCAATGAGGGAGAAATTCCTTTTTACTAAAGCATAAGAGAACTTTTCAAGTTCCTCTCTTTTCATCTTTCCTCCATTTTCCATTAACTCTTGCTATATACCCAACAATTTATGGGTATATAAGTTGATCATTATGTAGAGTCTCATCTCTAGAACCTAGATAAGGACTGCGTGGAAATAAACACCAATTTAAAAGAAGTAACATCCACAGCTAAAATAAGATCAATGGAAATGTTTTTAGAAGAAACAAATCAGTGATAACAACAAATACAGTGTAATCACACAAGCGGGATATAGGGAAGATAGAATGTACGCAGACCTTAATCCTAACTTTCTAGGGTAGAGATGATGTTTCCACCAAGACACTCGACGCAAAAACGTATTATCAAGGATGACTAGAAATAACAAAAACCACAAGATAGAATTATTGTACTTTGGAGTAATGAAGGATAACATAGATAAATTGCTTCAACAACTCTCATCTCCCCTTGTTTTTGAACCTCCATTGCATTGCTTTCTTTACCCGCAACAACTCACCATTTTTGCATCAAACACAAACTGATTATATAATCAAGGAAAGGAAGTGTTAGCAACTAGTACACTGATGCTATGACTATCTATTGTATAGTAGCATTCTTCATGATCAATTTCCTCTAGTTTTGGGTTTTGCAATTTTAAAGAGGTTTATTTTTCTAGGGGTGAAATGAGTTTGAAACTCGCCCAATAAACTATCAACTGCTACCTCTGTTTCATATTTTGGTTGTTGTATTTGGACGGATCGCGGCCTCCACAATCAGGCAAGAAATTCTTACAAATTATCATAGCCTTTGATTAAATGGATTTCCCTGGAATTTGCAGATCTCTAAAAAGTTCATTGGATCATGAGACTTTTTCATGGACGGATGTAATTACCAAAAAAGCGTAGGTTCTCTTTTTTGTTACTTCATGTTATCAATATTAATTAACTATTACTGAAAGAAGAAGACAATACATATCCATAAATTTATGATATCCAGTACACTAGGAAAGAAATCATAACACTAATTTAAATATTACCTTAGCGGTATATTTCATAGTTTGTATGTACCAATTTGTTTGCCAGACCCCACCTGGGTTAGTTGTTGTTCACGTAAAACTTTATATTATTTGCTAAGAATTTGATATGTTCATTGAATCTAAAAGTTAATTACCTCTTCTTTCTATCCAAAATCAACTTCTTTGATTTGAACATTTTCATCAAAAAGCATTAAAGGAAGATCATCAAGATTAAGACACCTGAAAAAGGACTGGTGCCTTGATCAGGTGGTAATAGTAGTTAAACCTTTGGAAAAAAGTTATATGCTCTACAATTGATGTTACAAAGTAATGTTTAATTAGAATATAAATATGTCTCCTGATATTTACTGTCCACAATGGTATCTTTTCTTCTGGGTAAAGCTCGATCCCTTTCATGTAGCCCATCAACTCAATATCGCAAAACAACCACATACCTAGATTATCTTCATCGACCACATCTGGATCAATTTCTAGTATTTCCTTACCACTTCTGTACAAATGGAATTGCGTCCCTAATGTCTTCGAATGATATGTCTTTCCTATAAATTTCCAAAAATAAGGTACGCTCAAACAAAACTACGGTTTGTACTTTATACATCAAATCCAACGCAATCATCCTACTAGTGAAGTAGAAATAATTAGGCTGTAATGAATTCATCTATGATTTTGCAAGTACAAATTGTTGATGTGTATTAATTAAAAGTAAGAACAATTTTAACCTATTGATAATATTAATGACGAGATCTATTATAGCTTCTTCTTCTATATCCTCGAAATCTAGAAGATGTAAAAAACATTTACTTTTTATTGATAAGAAAGTTATCGTAGTTGCACACCTTCCTTTAGTCAAGTGACTTTACACCTATACTTAGCAAAAGAAAAATATTCATTCATATTGAAAGAAACAACAAAACGACAAAAAAAAAGTTATAGTGTATATAAATTAAATAAAAGGTTAAGAATATTTGAGCAAAATCCTTCTATGATGGTTTCAGAAAGCAACAAAGAAAGTGTTCTAAGGGTTGATGATCTCTTGGCATACTAATAAAAACAACTCCCTCAACACACAAGACCCATTAGCTTTATCATGATTGAGTTTAATAAACAATTGGCCTCGCAGATTTTCAAATTCAAACATGAAGAAGCTACTGGGCACTATTAAAATATATTTAACAAACACCAAGTGTTTATGCATGCTACATCATGGTGAATCCATTACACTTTAGTTATTTCTGCTTCTATTGTATGATGATTGCATTGGCTTTGATGTTTAAGTACAAACTAGAGTTGTGTTTGATCTCTACCTTCTTTTTGCAATTTTCTAGGAAAGACATATCATTGGAAGACTTAGGGACATGGTTCCACCCTTGTACTAAAGTTGTAAGGAAATACTATAAATGGATCCAAATATGGTCGATGATGATAAACTAGGCTTGAGGTTCTTTTGGGATGTT
>JAJOOS010007287.1:0-14866 GCA_029582725.1 Solanum chiquidenum
GTCGGTATTGAATAGCGACCAAGCTTTTTCCGACCTAAGTTGGGATGTCGGTTTTAGGTCGGTATTTCAAGGAATACCGACCTCCGGAGGTCGGTATTTGTAGGTCGGTATTCACTGTTTTTTTAGTAGTGTCTTTTATTTGCAACAATCTTTTCAAGACAAGTAATTTTACGGTTACCGTTACATCTACAAACGACTCGTTTATGATATTGATTATTGAGGACTCATGCAATCGGTTCCAACTAGCTTTGAGTTCTACAATAATGTAATGACCCGGTTGGTCATTTTTAGTTTTTTTTTGCGATTTATCGTTTTGCTCTCCCGATATTGACTCCGAGTCTTCTATGATTGAGTTTTGAAAGTTGTTTTGGACTTTGAGTTTGAACTTGAGAGTTTGGTAAATTTTGAGTTTGAAAGTCTAAGTTATTAAGAAAGTGGTCTTCGGCGTCTTTTGGAGTTTTGAGTGTCGGAATGAAATTTTTGGTTTTAGATTCGGTGTCTTTTTGAGGAATTGAGGTCCTAAATTGTGAATTTGTGGAATTTTAGCCTTTGGGTTGACTTTGGTCAACCTTCGGGGTTCGAATGCTCGGATTGAAATTTTGAGAGTTTTGTTGGATTCGACTTTCGAGGGATGATTTTAGGCCTAGGTGAGGTCTTAGTTGAATTTTGAGAGATCCCAAGCTCGTTTTAGCCTTTTTAAGCGTTGAGTTAGTTTCTTATGATTTTTACGGATGTCGGGTCAATGAGACCTCAGATTCATTTTTAGCAGTTTTATTGAGTCTGAAACATTGAGTATAATTGATTTGCATATATGATTTGTATATACAAGGTTCCAAACGAATCTCGAGGGTCTTTTTAATATTTTGAGACTTGGCTATGTTTCTGGTGCTGCAGACCTCACTTATGCGAAGGTCGTGTCTCTTAAGCGACCCTTCGCTTAAGCGAAGAAAGCTTTGCTTAAGCAAGACCCGAGCTTTTAGCTGGGTTCGCAATTTGCGACATTAGAGAGGGGTTTTGACCTGTCATTTTCGGGGTTTAAGCTTCATTTTCCATTTTTGAGCTTGGAGAACCCTTTGTGGCGATTTTGGAAAGGTATTCTTCTGCTAAATCATTTGGGTAAAACTTTCATGACTCTAAACCTTCATTTCCCTCTGATTATTTATAGATTATACCATCAAAATATGAGATTTTGATTGGTAAATGGTGAGATTTTTCAATAACTCAAGTACTTAGCTAAAATGGAGATTGTGAACTGTTTTTGAGTCCCTTTTCGAAATGATTTTTCCCAATGAGTTTCTAAAGCCTTGAGTATTGTTTTCAAGTATTAAATTTCGGACTCAACCCTTCTTTTTGAAATTGAATTTTGAGTTGATTGACCTATTTTTCTAAGCACTTGATGTGTGTATTGTTGTTTCCGGAATGTGATGGTGAATACTTGCTTGTATATAAATTGTGTGGCTTTGGAAGTGATTCGGAAGGGGAAGACTCAACTCTTGGAGTGATTATTGATTGATTTAAGGCAAGTGATCTCCTAAGCCTTGTATTCTAGTAGAATTCGTGTAGTCCCTTCGTTGTTTGTGTGTTGAAAGCAATGAGAATGAGGTGAATGGTTAATTGTCCACTTGGGAAATCTTAATGAATAAAAGGGAGTTGAAATTGAAAAGGCTATGTGATAGACATGATGATGTGAATTGTCTTGTTGTAACCCTTATTGATTGATTGATGAAATGCTTGATAACATGAATGTGAACTTGAATTGCATGAATTATTGTCTCTACCGTGTGGTGGGATATTGCTTGTGTGCATTGATTATTGAACACCGTGATGAGACATGTGATAACTTGATGCCTCATTTTCGACAAATGTTTATGATGTCGAGGTAATTGCAGGCGAGTGATATAAAGTAGATGGAAAATGGTTCTGGCTAGTGATATAAAGTACATGAAAAATAGTTTCGGCTAGTGATATAAAATCGATGGAAAATGGTTCTGGCTAGTGATATAAAGCCGATGGGAATTAGTTCCGGCTAGTGATTTGATATGAAGCCGATGGAAAATGGTTTTGACTAGTAATATTGTACCGATGAGAAATGGTTCCGACGAGAGATTGATTATTGTGACTTGATGCATTTTATGCTTATGTGTGACTTGTAATTTGTTAATTGTGATCGATGTACTTGTTGTGTATGATTGGTCTACTTGACATTGAGATTGATGTACTTGATTCATTTGATTGTTGATTTGTGACTATTGAACGGTGGGTATTAGGCCTTGTGAGTTGTGTATTGTAGAACTGTTAGGTTGGACTGATTTCTGTGCAGGTTGTAGTTTGAGGAGGTTTGATGCGTAAGATGTACTTAATTTTTAGTTAGATGTCTTCTTTATTAGGTTGCTTGCTGGGTACCGTGTTGTTGGTACTCACCCGTTGCTTTTACACTTGTGTAGGTTCCAAATCCGAACCCATGTGATCTCTTTCTCCTTCTTCTGATTTCGAGGTTTGTGAAGGATTGGGAGAGGTAGCTTCTTATCACTTCGGCGGGCCCTCTTTTCCCTTTCTTTGTAATTTGTGGCGGGTGCGGGGCTGGTTTTGTCAAACCCACAAAATTCTCAACCCATCTTGCCCCGCCCCGCTTAACATCTTTTTCTATTTTCAACCCACCCCACCCAAATAAGTCTGCTTTGCCCCGCCCACTTAATTTTTTTATTTTATTTTATTATTTACATATAAAAATATTTTAAAATTATATAAATCACCATTATTATATTCAAAATAATTTAACATTTGATTTAAAACTATTGTATAGGCTATTAGCTAGCAAAATTGATAAAATATCATTTTAGAAAGTGAAAAACCTGGACAGATTTGAACCTTTTTTTTCCTTTTAAATTTGTACTATTATTAAAAGTTTAATCAATAATTAAAAATAAACTCAAATTAAATCCCAATTTTAAAAAGTAAAAAAAAAAGTGCAGCTATCTAAAGCAATACTGGAGGAGACCCGCCCCGCCCCGCACTGATCACATAATTTTAAAAAATCAAGGCTCTGCCCTGGCCCGCATCCACTTAGAGATTGACTCACCCCACTCCACATAGCCTTAAATCCATACCGCTCCATATTCGTACCGCCTCATTGCCATTCTTAGTCACGATGACCCATCAAAACACAAGAAATTAATGTCTTACCTTTGTAGAGATAGCGATGCCACACAAGAAATTAATGTCTTACCTTTGTAGCAGATAACGATGCCACATATATATTACTTTGAATAACCTAACTAACTAACGCAAACAACATTATTGAACAATCTAATTACTTATTCCTCATGTTCAATGATGTTTTTTTCATGAATAGACCATCAAGAGCACTCAATTTTACACAGGGTCCCTTTGCATTAGTTTTTCAAAATTCATGTTTGTATAATTACAAATGAAAGTGTTAGTGTGACATTTTAATATTAATGAAAATATATCATATGTCACATTATGTATCGTGTTATGTTTATTGATGGGTATTATATTTGTGCCTCTTTACTCTCATCAATTGTGGAAGAATGTGGTCATTAGTGATTAGTAATTCTTATAATAACTAAGTCTTCATTTTACCCATTATTTTATCTTTATGTGTTGTAACTTATGTAGCATTTGGGTCATTCATTTAGCCAATTTACTACTCATTATCTTTCTATTCATTGAAAGGAAGATTTCCTCCCCTATAAATAGTGATGGTCTTCTCTGTATTGTATACAACAATAGATGGACAGGAAAATATAGGGTGAAAAAGATGAGTAGTATTGTATTGAGATTAGTGTAGTGAAAGAGAGAGTTGAGACATAGAAAAATATTCCAAGTCTTCAACTATATTCACAATATAAAAGAGAGTAATTATATGTTGAAGGAAGGTATTTTTTTTGTGGATCTTTGAACTCTCCAACTAATCTGAAGTTGCTTGAGTTGTACGATATTTGTTGGGTTGTTGTATTCTAAAGGGGACAAGTCAAGAGTGATACTGCTGAATTTGTGTAGATTATTATGTCTACACCCACTTATTCATTTACTAGTTTATGTTGGACACATTGTGCACGTGCATAGCACGAACTATCCTTGCTAGTAAGAAAACACTAAATTTTGCCGATGTAATTTTTTTGCTCAGGAGTAAAAATCACGATCTACCCTCATAGGATTTGCCTAAAAACTCCACCAAACTCAAGTGACGTTTAGGTTACAATTCTATAATCCAAAGAGACTAATTCTAGTATGTACCATTTACACTATAATAAAAATAATTTTTAGCGGTAATAAATATACACATTAATATAGAGTGTTAAAAGTCTTTACTGAGATAAGTTTATTATCATTGAATCCAATGTCGCTATAGGCTTTAATGACATTTATAAAGAGTTCTAATTACCTCTAAAATACATATTTAATTAGCAGCAATTAAACTGTTGTCGCTAATTAATTATCGCTAAAGATCATTTTTGGTGTAGTCACCTTTATAAACAAACTGATTGCGAGATCGCCTTTCACATCTATACACCTCTTAGTCTAGAAAGTAAACTCGAAAAACCTCAGTACTCCGATCACCTATTACTTGGGCGAAGTTCTAATATTTAGAAATTTTAAAAATAAATTACCCCAATTTTTATATTTTAATACCCATTATTTATTAAGTCCAATGAATATTTGTTACTATCTCCTCCGGAAAAGTTTAAGTTTTAATTTGAGTGATAAAATTGAGAAAAAAAACAATTTGAGTTATAATTATAACTGAATTAGTGATAAGTTTGAGTATGCGATTAATGTATTGTCTTGCGTATATTGTTATTTTGTTATTGTTGATTGTTATCACTTATCAATTATATTATAAGGTTATTTTTTACGGAACATATTCATTACAAAATGATAATATAAATTTATGAATATTTTCAATAATTTTTAAAACTTATAGGTATAAATCATATTTTTATGAAATAGCCAAATATTTTTGAGAAAATTTGAGGCCAAACACATGGTGATGGAGTCCCTCAATTTTCATAAAAAATATTTAAAATCGAGAGACTTCTGCCGGATTTCTTTGGCGGGGAAAACATATCCTATTTTATAGTTTCTATGCATTTTTGTGCGAACAATTATCAATGTTTTCTTTAAGTCCATCGTTTCATTTATAAAAAAAGCAATTTTATAAAATCATCAAAAACAGATAGAATCCGTCGGTTTTTAGTTTGTTGATATTTTTTTAGTATGTCTTAAATGTGTTTTTAGTGGAAATAGAAAATATTTATATTTCTTAATCCTTTTTGAATTGAAGTAGGATAAACATTTACTAATAAAAAAATTATTATTATAAAAAAATGAAATAATATATTTATTTGGAAAAAATGACATTTTTGGCCATTAAGTAACAATAATGATATCTTTTGACCAACTCTATTGACAAAAGAGACATTTTTAGGTCAAATTATTAAATGAGAACATTTTTTTATTTTTAACTATTTTCCTTATATAAAACAAAACGCAGAGTTATTTAAGGAAGTATATCAAGGAAAATGTTTTTGAGAGTCGTAAATATTTTGTTTACTTAAACTTAAATATTTAAGAGGGAAAAGTGGCGCCCAAGTTTAATTTAAAAGCTGTAAATACAAACTCCTACTTTACAAATTCACAGTAAATGTAATCTAGGGTTTTGACGTGCCACGTCTCCTGTCATCTCATCACGGCTGTACCATTTTTATTACAAGGTAGAGAATCGAATCCTCACGTTCAACACCATTATTTCATTTTCATAATATTGTTAAATGAAATTTTGGTATTTTAAGATGTATGTCTATGCAATTAAAGTGTAATATATTTAGTCTCATTGCAAGTGTCTCTTTAAGTTCCTGCCATAACCTTGATGAGATTGCATCTGAGACTAAGGGTGTATTCGGTCTAAACGAAAATGTTTTCTAGGAAAATATAAGTGAATTTCTTACTTATTTTCTCGTGTTTGATGCATAGAAATAAGTGTATGCATGTACAGAGGAGGAGCTAGGTGGGGGTTCGTGGGTTCGGACGAACCCAGAAAAGCAGATCCTATATTTGTAATAGAAAATTAAATAAAAATATATATGTATACTAACTTGTGAACAAAATTGACTGATGACTTAGTGGTAAGGAAGGGGCCGTGGAAATGTTCTTCACGCTAGAGTTGTGGATTAAAAAATTTAGAACCCTTGAACTCCTAATCCTGGCTCAGCCTGTATTACTTTTATTAGTATGCAGGAAAATAAGTAGATTTCTAAAAATTGGTATTACAGTATAATTTTTGTAGATGGTTCGTCGTCGCGTACATGATCCTGCTGAAGATGTCTGGTCAAGTCCTAATTGGCCTCCGCGAATAGAAAAAATGTTTGTTGGTTCATTGGTAGAGGAAATGAAATATCATCTGGATGTGATGCCAAGTAATTTTCATGATCAAGCATGGGAAAATGTTGTTAAGGACTTAAATCAATGCAGTGGTTGGAATTTTGATAAGGCAGAGCTGAAGAAACATCTGTCTATATTGAGAAAACGTTATCGAATCGTGAAGCCACTTTACAACCATGGTGGATTTGGTTGGAATAATCGGAAAAAGATGGTTGTCGTTGATGATAGCGTGTGGGCTGAGTACATAGAGGTTTGTTTTGACTTCCTATTTTATTCCGTTCGTCCCAATTTAAGTGTCTGATGAAATAATATCTTGCAGGTACATCCTGAGATAGCACCATATAGAAAATATGGCTGCCCTTTATACACGGAGTTGTGTCATATTTTTACGAGACCAAAAGCTACAGGGGAATTTGCTGTTTCTTCTACGGATCCTGGAAGCAACTCTAGTAAACGTAAATTGACAGAGCCACCAAAATCCGGCTCCAATAAGAGGAATAGTGTTGGTCCTAACAATCCAAAACGATCAAAGAGCAGTGACATGGATCAGAATCAGAAAGATGATCCGTATTCGATAGCTAACTGTGTTGTGGCTCTAAATGATACGCCAGGAGTTGATCGGAGGCTATATAATGCTGCTATGGACTTGTTTGAAAATAAAAACTGGAGGGAAATATTTGTGACAATGAAAATGGATAAAAGATTGAGTTGGTTGAAGGCCATGATTCCTAGAAAAACATGAATTCAACAAGGACAGGGCAGGGGAAAGTTAGACTTATAAGACTTTTTATGTTGTTTTGAGTTTGTTTTGTTTTGTTTTTTAATTTAACCATTGGTTATCTGGAATGACATGCAATTTGGGCCCTAAAAGCTAGCTATTGAGATGGGAGATTGAAAATCGAACGTTTACCAATAAGGTAAATATTCAGGTAGTCAACGAATTGTGCTACTACTTTTTTTTCCTTACTATGGCTGGTTGCATGATAGTTGTTTTTTTAGTTACTGCTAGAATAAATGGACCAGTGTGTTGTGAATGGAATACTGAAGTCGTACGAAGCAATGGGTTGACAACTTGTATCTATCTTACTAATATATATAGCCCAACACAATATATTGTACTCACATAATCTATACTGCTCGGACTCTACAAAATCTCAATGAGTGTGTGTGATCCTTCAAAAGTAGTGCACTTTTTGAAGCAACTGACACGGGTGCGACAGCATCATTGAAGAGTCTGAGCAACATAGGACACATGCTAAACTAATGAGATATTATAGGCCCATTCTGATTAGAACATTGGACTTGCTGACTTTCAATGTAAAAATACCTTAAACTTATGCTTACACAACATGCTAAAAAAAGAAGAGATATTTACGTATATGTACAAGCGCGGGACAATTTTTTTCTAACACCTGTCACCAACACGCCTAAATTTAGGGGTGTCAATGGTATGATTCGAACAATTATCTAGTACCGTAATACCTAAATATATATTGATTAAACATTATTAAAAAATGATATACACTACTTGAACACAAAAGTTCCACCTCTTTACCATTATATGTACTCCACAATTGTGTATCCCATTGTATAGTCATGTAGAACAACTATATATATAGCATCAATATACATGGGTGTAAAAACTATAAGATTATATATTGAATATACTTTATATACACCTTTCTCCTTGCTTCAAAATTTAAAGAAGAAAAAAAGTTTGTGACAACTTAGAACCATATACAAATATAAAAATAAAATAAAATAAAATATATAAGCTTACAAACATACAATCCGTTTTAAAGTTTTTTGTTATTATTATTGAAAAATCAACTAGATTAGCGTGATTTGGGGAACTCACAATCAATTTTATATTCTCTTTCCTTTAAAAGTGTATCTGAATTGTTTTAATGTATTGGATTTAATGTATCCGAATAACATTGATTTTAACGGATTTTCGTAAATTGAATAAGAGTAGGGATATAATGTAATTTAGGTCCTTACACTATGGAATTTATGTAAGTTATACATTATTTTTTGTTCTGTTTCCTACTTCAATCATGCAATATAACCAAAAAAAAAAAAAAAACGAGCTAATACAATTTAATTGAAAAGATGAGTTAATATCTTCCTGGTTTATTATATAGCATTATTGAAGTAGCAAAAATCCCCAATTTACCGGAAGATGTTGTCAACTGTATCCTATTAGAGCTTCCTGTGAAATCTCTTTCACGATTCAAAAGTTGCTGCAATTCATGGCGTTGTTGTAGCGATGACGCTGACTTCATCAAGTACCATCTACATAAATCATATGTCGATACTAGTCGTCAATATAAAATTGTGTCAATTCGTGGTGATTCAAAATTTGACGAGCCCAATATCCCAGGATTCTGTAGTAACTATAAATATATTGAAATGCTGTCATGCGGTGGCTTGGTGTTTATGATGGCATACGATCCTGGCTATAATATGACATTATGGAATCCTGCAGTTGGAAAATACAAACTCATTCCAAATTCTCCTTAAGAGTCAAAAGAAATTTAATCCCTTTTCGACATCTCCAGTATTTGGTTTTGCCTATGATTTTGTGGCTAAAGATTACAAAGTTTTATGTGTTCATCTGTACTTGAAAAACGATAGTCTAAGGCATCCACGCTACTTTGTTGAAGTATACTCGGTTAAAAATCAATGTCGGAGAACAATTCACAATATTTTTCCTGGTCCTTCTGATCCTTTCCCACCGCAAGTTTCATTAAACGGTGTTATTCACAGAATAGCTAGCATATAACCTGAGAAGACGAAAAATTTATTGTAACGCCAGTGCCAAGTACATGTGGGAGAAAACCGACATTATATGCATTGGGTGATCGCGTCATTTTGATTTGGTCGCTGGAGAAAGATAGTAAAACTGTCTGGAATTGTATCAACAAGTTCCCTACTTAATTTAATCTCACTTATTGGAAAGCCTAGTCATTCCCAGGTAACTTCATGTGTGTTAAGGACAATGGGAACATATTATGGAGAAAGTTCGACGGTCCTTTTATTGAGTATGACGTACGGAAAAATGAATATACTGAATTTAAGGTGACACAAGTTGGGGACTTTATTGCAAAGAAGGCTTTGTATGTGGAAAGTTTAGTTTCCTTGAAGATTCCGTGGGATTAACAAATTCCAACATAATGATATATAGTTTTCCAAATATGTGTTTATTAGGTAGCAGTTTCTAGTATTAATTGAAGAACATTGCTATTGTTTCTGTTGAAGTAGCTTAATTATATAATTTGTGTTGTCCTTAATTTTTCTTTAATTGATTTGTGAATATTTAATGGTATATAGGAGTAAGATTTGAATTTGATGTGGATGATGGTGAATTTCTATGCAACAAGTCATAGTTATCGTCAGGATTTGATCGCATCACCATCGGTTGATAGACAGGGTACAGTCACCAAAACTTAATGTTACCGTGAAAAACTCTTTGTTCAACGGAGTAAAAATCCATCCCTTTCCTAATAGAATTTGCCTAAAGAACAAACTCCACTAAACTCAAGTGGCCTTTAGATTACAACTATATAATCTAAGGGACTAACGGTAACACAATACTCTAATCATCAATTACAAGACTTGTATAAAAACAAGTAGGTTATAACTCAAGAACAAAAAGACTCAACTCAACACTAATAGTGTTATGATGTTGGCACATTTTGTATCAGATACATATGTTATACATATTCTCCCAGTCTTATATTGTGAAGGTGTTCGATTGTATATATAACGAGTTTAATAATCTGTTTAATCTATCTTTTAAGAAGCCAAGAGTAACATTTTTCTTCTTTCGAAAATACAGTAAATTAGTTAGTCCTACAAAAACGTCTTCATCATTAGCCATCTTCTAAAATCACATAACTATGAAGGGTTTAGTTCACAGCCAACTCTAAATATTATACAAAGCATATATTGAGTTTGTTTGACGTAGAATCTCACTCAAACTTTGTTCATTACTCCTCCCGCCCCTTTTTAGTTGTGATAGCTCCATTTTTTAGAGTCAAACGATAAGAACTTTGACTAACATTTTACGATGTATTTTTTTATCATATTGACATGCAAATTTTTTTTGCTATTTATGTAGTTTTCGTATAATTGTTTAAATCTAAATTTTTAGTTTAAAATATCGAATTAATGTAATCTATATTAATTTTGAAAATAATCAGATTAAGGTTCGAAAAATGCATCATGACAACTAAAAATAAATAGAGAAAGGATTATAATAGTCAAATTATTAAACTATTATTTGAAGCATTAAATTTTACTTGCTATACTTTAAAACAATAAAAGTATAAAATTATTTTAGTGCAACTATATATTACGTACGTGTAAAAGAAAATTCCAATCAACAAAAAAAAGTCTCTATATATAAATAGGAAGGTGGAGTATACATTTTGTTTCTACAATATCTTCACTTGCTCTCTTCTTCTTCTTTCTTTTCCTCAATAAAAAAATAAAAACACTCTGTTTGTTTTCTTTTGGATAAAAATGAGGACGAATTTTACTGATGAACAACTCATGGAGTTTCTTGTCAAATCTTTTACTTGTGAGGATTATGACGACCCAGAAATTGGATTTACAGACTTGTATGGCAAGGAGAAGCTATCTGAGTTATTCGGGACGGATACTATTACTGATCATTATGTCCTCACTCTGTTAGAGAAAAAAAAAGAGAATGGTAAGTACTTCAGCAGGGCAATTGGAGGCGGCTTATGGAGAGAATATGGCAGAGCTAAATCAGTTAATGATAGGGAAGGATCACAGATTGGCATTAAGAAAAGATTCCGCTTAGATGAAGACAATCATGTCTGGACTATGAAAGAATATAGCCTTACTGAAAGTAAACGAAAGGACTTGAGACGACGTAGTGAATTTACAGCTCATGACGAATTGGTTATGTGTCGCATTAGAAGGAAGGCCAATTTTCTTGTCAGTTCTTCATCACAATGTCAAGGAACTGTGAAATCCTTCGCTCAAGAAAATCAAGATTTGGGTCTAGTTCTATCTGATGACTTAAAAGAATCAAATGTGACCTAATTGCCTGCTGCAATTGAAGAAGAATGCCCTGTTTCTGTGGTTCATCAACAAACTCCCTCTGTTAGTAACTCGCAAATATGACTGCCTGCTGCAGAAGAAGAATGCTCTGATTTTGGGGTTCATCAAGAAACTCCCTCTGTTAGTTTCGCCAAGAATGCTCTGTTTCTGAGGTTCATCAACAAACTCCCTCTGCAAAAGAAGAAGAATGCTCTGTTTCTGAGGTTCATCAACAAACTCCCTCTGTTAGTTACATCAACTTCTTCTGATTTCTCTCACATTTCTTGCTCATGTGTATGTCTCTCCACTGCTGTCTGTAGGAGAATTTAGTTGCAGCTACACTTACTTTAGTATTTTCGGTTCACAACTTTGATCTTTTCATCATTTTTCAGTTAGTTGCGTGAAACTGTAATGGCAAATTCCAAGTCTTAATACAGGTTTTCATCTACAAATTATTTCTATTAATACTTTATGTTCAACTCAAATATTGTTCCTAAGCCTATCGTAATCACCCCTCCCCAAAACTGCTACAGCGTTTTATGCACAGTTATACCACTAAGTCTAACAATAATGAATAATGCAAAGGAAATTGGAGTTTGGAAATTTGATGAGTTGTGGTGAATGTAAACAGCAGTGACGAAATGAAGTCTTGTTAAACAAAACTATGAGGGAGGTGATCAACTGTTGCTGAAACTTATAATCACCAAGTCCAACTCCAAAGGGATGATGCACATAAAAAATCCATCTTCTTTTTTTGGGATAACAGTGGTGTCCGAGTCTGAACCAGCTTACATGACTATTCTATTAGGTAACTACTACCTTCCCACCAACACAATATTATTTCTGCTAGGATTTGAACCTTGATATCCGAAATTTGCACCAACAACTAGAGTGCCTATTAACAAGAGTATCTGCATTAGGCTTCTTCAAAATCAAGTCGTTTAACTTGTAAACAAAAATGATACTTGTGCGAAAGACAAATTTTAAAGTTATGATGAAATTTAGAAAGAGAACAAAAGGAGAGATGGTACTGAAATAAAGATTGAATCGTGTATGACACTTTTGTAAGCTGTTTAGTGAATAAAATGAGTTACTTTCTTGGGATTTCAAAACAAGGAAGAGAAGACCCACCGTGGATGTTGCTGTTAGAGTATATATATATGCAGCGGAAGCATAATTTAGGATCACGATTTACATATTAACATGATAACATAAATTCACAAAATTTTAACCTTTTAAAGCTTTCATACAACTGATTTAAAAGCAAGGAATTCCGAGCTCTGATCTTCTACTATTTCGTGATTATGAAACTCTTGTGTGGGCAAAGGATGATTTTCACTTATGAAAGAATTCTCCATAAGAGAGGAAGGGGAAGAGGGCTAAAGGTCATAGGCATTATAAGCATTGGGTGATCGTGTCTGTGTTTTGGCAACTGTTAGCGAGGAAATTTTGATTTGGTCGCTGGAGAAAACTGCCAGGAATTACATCAACATGTTCCCTACTTTACTCTCACTCATTGGAGCGCATGATTGGGGTAACTTCATATGTGTTAAAGAGAATGGAAACATATTATGGAGGGTTCTTTTATTGAGTATGATGTGCGGAAAAATGAATTTAAAAGTTGGGGACTTTATTTCAAATAAGGCCTTGTATGTGGAAAGTTTAGTTTCCAAGATAAGTAAATCAACAGATAAGTTTTCCTCTCTTTTGCCACTTCCTAGATGAAAAACTAGATTAAAGGGAACCTCTCTTCTTTAAAGAAGATAACATTTGTCTACCATATTATTCCTACACTAAAATGAAATAAGCAGATGAAGATAACATAAATAAAGGCATGGTCTATGAATTATTGATTCTGGAAGGAGAAAAAGGAAAGAAATGAAAAATGACACAAGAACTTGAAAATACTGGTTAACATCAACTCATCGATCATCATAGAGTGAGTTGCTGTAAGTATTGGCTATCCATTAGACATTCACATCATTACTTAACGAACTACTGATTGTTTTTGCTCACAGATTAAATAAGGAGATCAGGTCACACCCTTTTGCAAATTTGATTTGTTGATTTTGAATGGAAGGGAAATTAAGGTAAACTCATTATATAATATCTGTGGATTCTAAGCTGAAAGGTAACAGAAGAAATTAGTGGATTGATTATTAGGCAACGCTTTTACATCGATCACCCCAGTACGGATTCGCTATAGCCTATATATAAGTCGTTACGGGACTTGTTGTGTAGAAATTCAACATCATATTTTTACATTCAAATCTTGCTACTATATACCATCATCCACAAATCAAACAGAAACCATGACAATAATATTCTTCAATTAATACTACTAGAAATTGTTACCTAATCAATCCCATGGAATCTTCAACGAAACTAAACTTTCCACGTACAATGCCTTACTTGCCACAAAAGGCGGAACTTGATTCGACTTAAACTCAGTATATTCATTTTTCGGCAGGTGATACTCAATAAAAGAACCGTCTCCATAGTATGTTCACATTCTCCTTAACAAATAGGAAGGTACCTACTGTGTTAAGATCGCTAATCAGTGATCATAATATAGGCGGCCTTCCAATGAGTGAGTGTAAAGTAGGAAACTTGTTGATACAATTCCACCTATCTTTCTCCAGTGACCAAATCAAAATCAAATTTTCCTTACCAACAGTTGTAAAAACACAGACGCCATCACCCATATTAGAGATATATCTTAGATTGATTGTATTGATTTCCTTCCTGATCCTTATGGATCCACCCTCTTGTATAAATACCCTATTCATTATTAATAAATGAGCTTTTACCTCTTCGGTAAACTACTTTATGGTATTAGAGCTATTCCGCTTAACAGCCAAAACATTTTCTGGGCAATAATTTATTTTTCAACAACCATGGCTCCTTCGAACAGCACCTCTGATTCCCTACCAAACCCAACAAATGAAACCACTTCAAATTTTTTGGCACCCTCCAACAACATCATCTCCTTGAACAATAATGACCAACTTATCTCCATCAACGCCGCTGCACAAGCCCCATTGAAACTCACCACAACCAACTACCAATCTTGGCAATATCAATGGGAAACACTGCTTACTGCCTATGATTTTCTTCAGTTCATAAATGAACCACCATCCACCACAGCTATCTCGGTCTATAAACGACAAGACCATCTCATTAGAAGTGCCATGGTTGCATCCCTTTCACCAGAAATTATACCCTTTGTTACTGATGATAAAACTTCCTATGCGCTTTGGCAAAACCTTGCCACGACTTATGCGAAGCCGTCGCGTGCTCGCATAATGAGTTTGAGAGAAGACTTGAATACTATTCAAAAGGGAAATCTCTCTATTACCGTGTATTTGCAGAAAATTAAAGAGATTTG
>JAJOOS010007288.1:0-42167 GCA_029582725.1 Solanum chiquidenum
TATAATAACTCAAAAACCATTAAAATACAATTTTGATGATCTAAAAGAATTCAAAATGCATATAAAAGAGTTATTAGAAAATAAATATATACAAGAAAGCAATAGCAAACATACAAGTCCAGCATTTATAGTAAATAAACATAGTGAACAAAAAAGAGGAAAAAGTAGAATGGTTATTGATTATAGAAACCTAAATGCCAAAACTAAAACATATAATTATCCAATCCCAAATAAGATATTAAAAATAAGACAAGTCCAAGGATATAATTATTTTAGTAAATTTGATTGTAAATCAGGCTTTTACCACCTTAAATTAGAAGAAGAATCTAAAAAATTAACAGCCTTCACAGTACCCCAAGGATTCTATGAATGGAATGTACTGCCCTTTGGATATAAAAACGCACCAGGAAGATACCAACATTTCATGGATAATTACTTTAGCCAATTAGAAAATTGCATAATATACATAGATGATATATTATTATACTCACGAACACAAGATGAGCATATAAAATTATTAGAAAAATTTATACATATTATCACATACTCAGGAATAAGCCTAAGTAAGAAAAAAGCAGAAATTATGAAAACTCAAATAGAATTCCTAGGAATAGAGATAGATAAAAATGGTATAAAAATGCAGCCACATATAGTACAAAAAATAATAAGTTCCGATGAACAGATAGATACAAAAAAGAAACTACAATCGTTTTTAGGATTAGTGAATCAGGTAAGAGAATATATACCAAAATTAGCAGAAAGCCTAAAACCATTACATAAAATGCTAAAGAAAGATGTAGAATATTACTTTGATAGCAAAGACCAAGAACAGATAAGGAAAATAAAATTACTATGCAAAAATTTACCAAAATTATGTTTCCCGGATGAAAATAAAAAATTTACTTAGATAGTAGAATCAGATGCTAGTGAAATAAGCTATGGAGGAGTACTAAAGTACAGGTACGATAAAGAAAAAATAGAACATCATTGCAGATATTATTCAGGAACATTTACAAACCCAGAAATAAAATGGGAAATAAATAGAAAAGAATTATATTCAATATATAAATGCTTATTAGCTTTTGAACCATATATTGTGTATAACAAATTTGTTGTAAGAACAGATAATACACAGGTAAAATGGTGGCTAACAAGGAAAGTACAAGATTCAGTTACAACCAAGGAAATACGAAGACTTGTATTAAATATATTAAACTTTACATTTACAATCGAGGTGATAGGTACTAACAAAAATACTATTGCAGATTACATATCAAGACAAAGCTACTCAAACTGAAGAAACTACTATGGAATATTTACTCAAAGCTATGACTACTCTTTGTAGAGAAGTTGATAATATAAATAAAGAGATACAACTAATAAAAACAAGTCAGCAGGATGACTATAAAAATGCGGAGATACGTCAAACGGAAGACATGAAACTTCCAGAGATACAAGGTGACGTTGAGAAACACCGAAAAACTCATAACAATTATTTACTTCATGCAGCTACAGGTAGCACCTCATCTACATCTACAAAGAACGAAAAAAGATATGTCAATACCAACCTAAACAAAATATTTGAAACACCATATGTACCAAAACCTCAAAATACCCTATTTATACCACCACAAATAAACACATATAAAGACAGTCTGAACCAAGACAAAAAGACATACAACCACATAACCAGAGCATACATAGAAAACATTCATAAAATGCAAACTTTCTTAAACAGAAATCCAAGATCCAAAACTACTACCAACCCAAATGAGGATTATATCACCCAGAACTTACAAGGACATAACAAACTGATAGCATTACCAAAAACAAACGCAAATCTAGTAGCAACTTGCTACAATTATGGACTGTTAAATACTGTATATACACAGACAGGAGAAGAAATAGCCACAATACCAGAATTACATAAAGCTTTTATGAATTATAAAAGAATAACTAAAGGCACATTGTTCTACATAAGAGCTTATACAGCGCCAGCAGAAATATTATATGACGAGATTAAACCAGTTATACAGGTCATAAAGATCGATTTAACTAGAGAGATGATTATTCCAGAAAAGATAGAAGCACGAGACGAGATACCTAAGATAGCAATACCAGAATTTTACGCAGGGAAAAGAGTTATTGGACTAGCTACAATCCTGAATGAATTAACATCAAATTATTTAAACAAAAATTCAATTTGAAGCTATTATGCACGAGAACAAACTATGATCTACTCAAACTGCCGAGAAGAAAGGACAGCAGACATGGAGGAACTAAGACAATGGGCACTAAGCCTATTAAAACCAGAACAACAACCTACAACAAGGGCCATTAGAAAAAACTTCATATCAACAGAAATAATGACCAGATATTGCAAAACAATTAGCCACAAGTATCCAGACCATCAATGTTCTAGATGTCAAGGCGAAGACAATGTAATCCCAGACGTACAGCTGGAGTAAAAGAGATAAAGCAAAACAGATTCCAAGAAGAAAAAAGCAAAAGATAGCAGGAGATAAAGTTGAAAAATATGTAAAGATGTATAGTATTTTGGAAGTTTGCAGAGTTGTAAAGTAGGAATAGTTAATAGTTAGTGGAATAAAAAGTAGACCACTACTAAGTTAGTGGAATAAAAAAGATGTAATAGTATAGAGACAGGTGTAAAGATAGATTAGTGGAGTAAGTAA
This sequence comes from Solanum chiquidenum, assembly GCA_029582725.1. NCBI lineage: Eukaryota > Viridiplantae > Streptophyta > Magnoliopsida > Solanales > Solanaceae > Solanum > Solanum chiquidenum. The sequence continues at coordinate 2,694 of JAJOOS010007288.1, forward strand.
AAGAGGAATAAGACATGTAAATATCCTCTTATAAATAGATAGCCATTATGGCAGATAGAGGCAAGACTTTCTACACGGAAAGCAAGCCTCCTCTTGTAAACAAAATACTCTCCCAATATAAGATAAAATTTTCTAGCAATATGGAACAAGAAGATATCAAAAAGATATATCTATTTACAATTATGCATAGCTAAATCTATTAATTCCTGAATATCATAGCATGATTAAATAAGTTTATATTAGTTACTATCTACTAGAATTATTTTGAACATGTTTTCTAGTTTGTTAACATGAGGAAAAAAGGGAAACCTTCCAGACTATGCCATCCTATCGTCGAAACCATAGGCAAGGAATCCATGAGGGTAGTAGACAAAGTTGAGGCGCTGTTAGGAAGAAATAACCTTTGAAAGTACGATGTTAATAGTGACAGGAAACCATGTTTAAAGATAATCTAGTTTATAGTAATCTAATATAATGTTATTATTATGCTATGGTACGAAGGAATTACTTGAATTAAAAAAGCATGAATAATATGTTACATGATACAATGATATTAGATTATAAGATACTTGTTTTATATGCACTTAGAAACATAGAGCTTATGGAACTAAGAAGATTGATATGGGAAAAAATCTTTGATAAAGAAGATTTAGAACTAATAAATCAAGAATGGTACGAAATAGAACTAGATGAACTAGACTTAGAACTAGAAAGATTTAATATTAATGACTTAGAATTAGATTCAGATTAATGATAAATTATAGAGATGGCACCAAACTAATAAGAATATAATCTTGCTAGGAAACCTGATCAAAGAAAATATAGAGATGTATCAAAGAACCCAAGATATACAATGTCTAGAATATATTCTGGAAAACATAAAAGAAATAATTAGACTAATTCCGCTAAGAGAAAAATATTATGCTAAAATAAACTATGAATAGAGAATCACAGGACCCCCCTCCAAAATTATTAATGATCTCGAGTTGTTGTAAATTGAAGGGCAATCCTCCTTGAGGAAAGGACTATATCTCTGGATAATTAGAAAGATGCAGTCCCTTAAGAGATGGAAGGAATTCCTGCATATGATCTGGAAGCCACTTCAGCTTCTCACAGTAGCCAATACTCAATGACGTCATCGCAGATGGAAGTGCCACCGAAAGTTTTTCAAGATTCTTACAATTACCAATATAGAAACTTTCAGTGGAAGTAGGAATCAAAAACCTAGTAAGATTGTGGCAATTAGATACATTCAATTTGCGTGCTCTTGGGAGCAACTCAGGTGATATATCATCTATACAATCACATTCTTCAAGTCTCAAATCCTCAACAAACATGTTATAATAACCAACTGGCACCTCCAATTTCAATTTCTGGCAACGAGATATCCTTATTCTCTTCAAGGTACTGGGCAGTATGCTAAAAGGCAAGGAGGTAAGAGAATTGCAACCAATAATAGATAATTCAACAATTTGCTTCATTCCCTCAAGAACTCCAACCTTAGGAGAACCAATAACTTGAAACTTTGAAAGTTGGATGGGTGTCTCCAGACTGAGTCAGGGCAATTTATAATTGAAAGGTTCTCAAGTGTAGGGAACTCTCCATTTCCTAGTACATGCCATTGCTTCCACTCTGGCATATTTGCAAATTCAAGCTTCTCAAGAGAGTAAAAAGGCTTTTTGGAGGATGAACTGCCATAGAATTCTTCCGTGACCTTTGTTATTTGATGCATCTCTCTAATGGAAAGGAATTTCAAAGAAGGGAGTTGTCCTAGTGCTGGCAAGGAATCACAGTCCCTGCATTTGCTAAGAGACAATTCAACTAGCTTAAGAAACGAATGATCAGCTAGCCAATTTGGAAATTTTGTCCCTCTATATCTGGTGATTTGGGGTTGTTTTATGTTTGTGTGTGGGTGTAGCTCATCAAGTATGTCTCTTTCAGTTTGTGAATTGTCGGCACTACTTTCACTCCACTTCAAAGATAACTTATCAACATGATTCTTCTCCCTCATCTTTGCCTTCACAACATCCTTTCTATCAACCACATTTTGCAACTCTAGAATTGATAGAGATCCATACAAGTTATGCAGTTCACCCAAAATCTTCCATGCTCGATCCACCTAGAAGAAACTTGGCTCCCACTAGCACACGGAGGCTCTTCAACTTCCTCAGATGTAGTGGCATCTCCAAGAAAGAAGTGTTGCTTATGTCAAGATGATGTAAGTTGATCTACTTTTCCATCTGTAATGGTAGCTCCTCAAGATGATCACAATGTTACAGGAGAAGTGTCTCCAAATTATACAATGCACAAATGGAATCCGGCAACATTTTAATCGCTGTCTGAGAAAGGTCCAAAAATCTGAGGAGCTTTAATTTGATAAACAAGGCATCCAACAACTCCACAGTCCCATAATTTGACAACGATAATGCCCTTAAGGATGTTAGTCTTGGCAATATGTTATTCAGCACCCTCTTGCTAAGTGGAGCACCATGTTGGAAACTGATTGGAAGCAATGTCCTCAGATGCTCCAATTTGTAGAGGGGTGTCAATTTCTCAAAGTCGATACTTTCCATTGAATATGATAAGTGTCGACCTTTTTCCAACATATGAGATCCTTGTCTCTCTTCCAATCTGATACAAAGTTTTGAAGATGCAGTTTGGGCTAAATCATTGACAAGGTCATGCATTAAGAATTTCTCTATGTTCCCTTGAGAAGGATTTGGGACCCTTTCGAATAATGATCTTGATCTCAACTCGAGAAAGTATTGGTTGCCTAAATCTTGAATGATTTTATCTTCCTGCAATATAAGACCATTTGCAATCCAGAGATGAATAACTTGTTCTTTACTAAATGGATAATCTTTAGGAAATATTGCACAATAGGAAAAAAAATTGCTTTAAATGTGCAGGAAGATCATTGTAGCTCAACATCAACGCTGGTAATATGTCATTGTGTGGCAGCTCCCTTTTTTCACTTCTCAAAATACGTTTCCACTCCTCAACCTCTGATTTGGAGCGTAACATGTCAGCGAGCGTCTTCAGAGCTAAGGGCAGTCCTTTGCACTTGGATGCAATTTGTTTTCCCACCTCTTCAAGTTCCGGATGTCCCATAGGGTCCATGTTTTCAAAGGCATGTCTTTTAAATAAAGACCAAGAGACTTCAATAGACAAATTGTCCAAGCTAATTTGCTCATTTGCCATCATCTAGGCAACACTCTCTTTACGTGTCGTCACAATGATCTTACTTCCTATATCTCCTAGTACAAAAAGATTTGTCAAGTCATCCCACTTGTTGTAGTTGTCATTCCACACATCATCCAGAACAATAAGAAACTTCTTTCCCTTTAAGCTTTCCTTCAATTTGACTTGTAGTTGATTAAGATTGTTATCAACCTTCAAGTCAAATGAGCCAATGAAGTAACCCTTTTGTTATTTTGAAAGCATCATATGCCTCAGAAACACAAAACCAAGCTTTCAAATCAAAATGGTCCCTCACCTTCTCATCATTGTAAACTACTTTAGCAAGTGTTGTTTTACCCAAGCCCCCCATTCCAACAATAGAAACTACAGTCAACTTTTTCCCATTTGCATCTCCAGACAATAAACGGTCAATCAATTCCTCTATATCAGTCTACCTTCCAAAAATATCTGAATCATTAACCAAAGAAGTTGAAGGTGTTCTAGTTTCTTGTTTAATCGAACCAAAATGCTCCTTCAAACCAAGGAGACCAATTTGCTCTTGCAAATCCTTCAATGTTTCAATAGTGTCTTCCAACTTCTCCTTTATATATAGAAAGAAATCATCACTCAAGCACAGGTTTAGGTCACTTACTTCTGCAAGATTTTGATGCTGACCTTCCACCTTAAGCCTCAAAGCTTCATAATTGATTTCTTCCATCAAGTTTTCAGCAGAATTCACAGCATCTCGAAGCTCATCAAGCCACTGGCTCATAGATTGATTTGATTCATGTTTATTTTCTGCATCACTTAGCACAGCTTGAAGACCAAGCAAAGTCATTCTCAGCTTCTTTAAGATCCGAACATCATTCGTATGCTTCTGAAACATCTTGAGCAGATCACCCTTAGGAGCAAGCCTATCAAAGAGAACGTTCAAAGCTAAAGACATAAATGCACCACCAACTGCTAACCCAATATCCATTTTTGAAATCTGCAAAGCAAAACAAGGAAACACAAAATGATTTTGAGAAGATAAAATGTTTCTATCTTCAACATGAATTTTACTTTATCTGTTGAATGCAAAAGATTAATTTGCAAACAAGAATGATATTTCTCTCTCTCTCTTTTGCTAGTTGTCTCATCTCTTTTCACCCAACCAGAAGAGTCAATAATTGAGGCAAAAGAGAAGATTATTCTTTTTTTGGGTGAAAATCATTTTCACCCCAACTTCACTTTCAAAATCACGTTCTCTCCTCAACTTTGAATAATCATCAACTCTCTTCCTTTATTCTATGCATTATCCATTTTTACCCTTATTAGACCACTTATATGTAATACTTTTTTATATTATATATAATTTATTTTTTTAACCTAGATATTTGTAATCTTTTTTAAGTTATTAACATTACAAGTAAGAATAATATTTTTATGAATTTGTCACAAAATTTAATATTATATTTATGATTGTTGTTTCAATATAATATGCATTAAGTGTGTGTATTTTTGTCTTTCTCCACTCTTTACTCCATGTGTTTCATATTACTTGATCCCTTTCTGATATGATGCCCCTAAAAAAGTTATTTAAGGGTGTATTTTACTAAACTAACATTATTAATAATGTTTTGAAACTTTAAATTTGACTATTACTATTGTACGCAGTTATTTAATATTAAGAGTAGAAATAAAAAAAAGTATTTGAAAATTCTTTTGATTTCATTAATTGGACAAGTAACGCAAAACAACTATTTTTAGTATGAGGGTAAAGTAATATAAACCTCCGGGAAATTATCTATTGTCTATATAAATAAACAAGTTCTGATTGACATTAATGCAGTAATACATAAATTATAGTTTAAAATAGTTTAAATTTAAAAAAAATACATTTTTTAAAAATTAGACCTCAATTAAATTAATTATTTTATATTTTTACATCGAAAAATATTTATATAGTTAAGTTTGATGATTGTTCAAAGTTGAGGGGAGGAGTTTGATTTTTAAAGCAAAGTTAGAGGTGAAAATGATTTTCACCCTAATTTTTTTGTTGGGGTTAGAGGTGGGGGTGGGAGGTGTACATCCATAGAATCAAAATGCCATTTTAAGACCTCTCCAACTCTATTCTTTATTTAATTCTCCAAATATAGAGATTTCTATATTTGGAGACAACCAACTCCAACCAAACTCTCTATTCTACTGTCTGAAAAATACTTTCTCTATCCATATTAGATGGACATCTTACTAATAATATTTGTCCCATATTACTTTAGCACTTACTAAATTAGGATAATATTAATTAATTTTTTTCCATTTTACCCTTACAATGGCCTTTGGAATTTTTAATAAACTTTGAAGACCCCAAGAATTTCTTTTTTCAAGAGGCTAATTAATATGAACAAAAGCAAAATAGGAAAGTTGATCATTTTATTAATGATTTCTTAATTACTGTGTAAAATAAAAAAGTGTCCATCTAATATGAGATAGAGGGAGTAATTTTCTTCTCTCTCCTCAATGTTATACTTGTACTAGTGTGTTGCACTTATATTTTTAAATGCCATAATTTTTAAATTAAGAACAATTTATAAAATATATTATTCACTTTTACTTTTTTTACTTTTTTTTTTAGTAATACACTATTACTATTTATATGCTTATATTTAACTTAATGTTTTAGTACACAAATTTATTTATTGTAATACTAGTAAAATTACTCACGCTTCGCGCGAGAATTTAATATCACGGAATTTATAAAATAGTACTTAAAACCTATCAGGCATCAAAAGTAAAACACTATATTATCTTACAAACAAGATGAAGTAGTAACAAACATTAATAATGTACAGAAAAATGAAAGTGATTACATCTTATTATTTAACCTTAATAACATAAGCATAAATTATAAATTAATGATTGTAAAAATGCATACCAGAATCTGTAACATAAGCAATAGTGTCAGTGAGCCACTCAACATGAGCAAAATATACAAATATTTAATTGGGAAGAAGAAGAAGAAGAAGAGGAGGAGGAGGAGGTTCAGAATTTTCGTTGTGTATAAATGAGATGAAATCCCTCTATTTATAGACAACAAAGGGTAGCGTGAACAAATGTTTATTGGGACTTTATCAGAAATGTTACAACTATTTGAAAAAGTTGCAACCCTTCAGAAAGGTCACAACCTTTCATAAAAGTCATAACTTTTCATAAAAGTCGCAACTCTTCATTAAAGTCGCAACTTTTCATAAAAGTCACAACTTTTCGTAAAAGTCACAACTCTTCATTAAGGTCACAACTTTTCATTAATGTCGCAACTTTTCACAAAAATCACGACTTTTCATGAAAGGGAAGGCTAATTTTGTAAATAAATAAATTAAAAGGGAATTCTGATTTGTGGTGAAGCCACGTAGGCGGGCCTAAGGTTCTCTTTTATATATATATATATGATTATTCTAATAGCTATAATCAACTACTTTTTTAGTTTACAATATATTTATGTTGAACTATTAATAAAGCTATATTTATAAAAAAATTAACTTACCACAATGTCACGCCCCAAACTAGGGGAGGCACAACTAAGACCCGGTACCTTATTCGACCGAGTTAGCCATTGAAACATAAAAGAACGAGTATAATGGGACCCAACAAAATCATCGCAATTAATTACTGAAACAAGATAACTAGACCGACGAGGTCACAACAATATTAATGACACAATAAAAGGACCGCCAAGACCAACATAACTGATAAAGAACTAGCATGCTGATAAGGCTGCAATAATCAAAATTATTATATACAATAATTCAACAAGGTTATAAGTGGAAGGTGAGATGACCCAACAAGGTATGTCCACAAGTCTCTAAGAATACTACAACTCAATTGGTTGGTAAAAGGCCACAACTATACCAATAATTATACATAAAACAAAAATACGCAAAACCTATACACAACCAACTGCTCTAGGAAGATTAAAGTTTACCACTCCTCATCTGAGTTAACACTTCTTTTGCAAAAGTCGATCAAGACCTCTTTTTGAACATGCGGCACGAATGCAGCGTCCTCATGCAATGAGACATCAGTACAAATGAAAATGTACTGTTATCAAAGGCGAAAAGTAAAATAATAAATAGTTGCAGTAAAAAGGCAATAGAAGTACCACCTGAAACTGAAACTCTTATAGCCTTCATGGCTGACATCTGACCACATAGTAATCAAACATGCATGGTATGCTCGAGTAATCGCATATCATGAATACATATATATAAATGCAAATGCATGACATACCCTACCAAATGCTAGCAATGGTGGTGTCTTTCGGTAGCTAACCAACATCATATTCATCAACTTGTGGTCAACTCTATCTCATACGTATAAATATAGGCAATAAGCCTCATACCTCCCGATTATAGCTCTGTAGTAGAATGCATAGCATATCATGTCATTGATTTATAATGCATATATGTTACCATAATCATGTTGCCAATCTTGGTCCGTTGGTACTCGTGTTCTCATAATCTTGTATCAGTTTTGTATAACATGTAAATGTCTCGTAGAACCTCAAATGCTTGGAGAATAAATTGGAACTCTTAACTCGACTTTAGAAAGGTAACTTAAACTTGAAGATGATTACAAGCATCTTAAGGTGCTGAAAAGATCTCCTCATGACTTTATTAAACTTTATACGATCATTTAGGCCTACAAAAGTCATAATAGACTTAAAGATCTTGACTCAACTTCAACTTAGAAAGTTATATACTTAGGAACTCAAAAAGAGATTAACAGGCTTGACTTGATTTATGAACGACTCCAATTTGGTAATAGTACAACCCTTTTCAGAGACATGGTTGCTTAACAAGTACATCACCAAAAAAATAGAGTACAAGGTTAGGTATTAATATCATTTTCAAATAACATTTTTGTAAAAGATTTTGACGAAAAAGAGTGGCTTAATAACCTCCCTTAGGTGCAACATAATATCCTCCAACATTTTAGTCTCACACTTAAGACAATAGCTCACTAATAGACGTAAGGAATTACAAACTAGATGAAAAATAACTCTAGCCATCAAACATACTACACAATGATAAAAGTGTGATAACGACACGATACAATCAAGAAATGACACCAGCTGACATCTTGATGCCCTTCTTAGAGGGTCTTTCTAGCAATAGAATAGTAAATATAACTTGTTCCAAGATTTATTTATTTTTGGAATTCGTGCAATATAAAAAAGAGAGGTTGCCTTAACATACCTTAATTCCAATCCTTTTACTTGTTACAATGGACGTAAATACCTTTGAAGCTCCATCTTAATTAGAGAAAACTCAACTTTTCGAAGGAATTCTTGATTCATGAAGAACCACTAAAGAGGTGTACTAACGATAATACGGTCATGACTAAAAGGTTCTTCTAGTGACTTATTAGATGCATTATAAATACATTTTTTCTTCCTTTTACTGATAAGGTAGATTTATATATATATATACAAAGAGCATTAAATGAAATTGTTGGCAACTATTCTTAGCCATTAAGAATTCTAGGTGTTCAAAAATATAATATAATAAAGTGATGGGCCATTAATTGAATAAAATAACTTACTAACTGTTTAATATAAACATTAAATTATATTACAAAGTAATAAAATAATTAGATATGTACATATTTATCAGTACATCATAAATTAACCCTTATTAACCTTATTCCACTTTCTAATCTTCACTGTTATTATACAAATAAATCATGCAAAAATCTTATAATGCAAAAATCTCATTACTTATACATTTGGTTATCACGTAGGTTCGTAGTAAAATGTGATTGATTCTTATGAGTATAATACAATTAATAGAAAATTATTTTGAACAAAGTCTACCATATATAATTATAATTTCTTGACATAACAAGATTTACTATCTCCGTTAAAATATTACTAATTGATAAAACTCTTATAAAAATAAATACACATACAAATATATCATAACTAAGAATTTTTTCATAAATATTTAAAATATTTTGGGAGGGCAATAAATATTTTGTTTAGATTTCGATTTAAAATGCGATGTTATCAAAGCATGCACAGTGCTATAATAAAACTCTCAAATTTAGGCACATAAGCCTTCCATACGAGGCAAAGAAAAATCATAAACACCCAAGGTGTTATATCCTTGCCCCCTTAGGAACATTCGTCCTCGAATAAATAAATAACTACATGCGGGTATTATGCTAGGAACTCTTCTAAAAATTCAATAAGGTTTCATCTATATATGAAAATATCTCAATCCTTAAACTCATCAGACTATATACACCATATTATTAAAATAACGTCTGAGAAAAACATAAATTTGCACACGATGCAAAATGTTTCTTAACAAGAAAAACTTATCTTTACTTATCTATTTCAAGTAGGCTGTCACGATCCAGACCGTCGTGATTGATACCCACACTAACCCTCCGGTGGGAGAATCATTACTACTAACCAACTAACCCAAAAACTAAACATTTAAAGATATGAAAGCAGGTTTAAATGAAGAAATAAATTGAAGTTCCCATAAACTCCGAAAGTTTAACGATTCGATACTAAAACATTGCGGAAAACACTCCTAGAATCTGAAAGTCAATGTGCCAAAACATATAAAGTTCAACAAGTCTAAGGAAAATGGGTACAACCCAAACTAAACATACGAATGAATCTAACTAGAAAATCTGAGTTCGAAAAGAGTGGACTAAAACATAGAGGACCCATGACAGCCTGAAAGAACTGGCTCACCCTTGAATCCGATCTTACTCACTGATCTCCTAAATGAGGTCTGTCTGTATCCGCCTGAAGATGCCCTATACTCAATAAATAAAGAGCAAGTGCAGTATCAGTACACAACCACAGTAAATTGGTAAGATCACACAGCTATTCCAGTAAGTGAACATGTATATTAGAAGTCACAACATAGTATTACACGCATATACAGAACATTTACAATATCAAGAGTAATGTACAATTTAACATTCTCAATAATACGCATATAAATGGTCCTCTCATGGAACCCATATCCAAACTGTTAGTGTGCCAGATTGTGACACCCGATCCAAGGTAGTGTGTCGGAACGTGACACCCGTTCCAATATGTATGTCGGTAATGACACTCGATTCATTTAAGAAGCCACAATCACAATCACAATGTACATTCTCATAATCATACAATCAAGTGTTGATTCATGACATACAATCATTCGTTCATACTCATTTACATTAAGTGTGATCAATAGTGCAAACATTCACATACATACATGCATTACAATGAAGCAATTACTAATATACATCACACAAACATGAAATCAAACCATCACCTAACTCGAACCCAATCTTGAATCCTCCTAAAAAAATTGATTTTTCCCTTTCCGAATTCTTTCTGCTTGTTCTAGGTCTACAAACAAGTAATAATATGCAAGGATCAATAATTAAGGTATAATTTACCCGGATTATAACAAGCCCAATAACCCAAGACCAAATTCATGATCCTAAGGTGCAACTAGGACTTTTTCCCACCATCAACTTCAGGCTAAAATCCTTCCCCAATGATAAATACATATAAATTTACATTCGACGGATCGAAAAACAGATTAGAGGAGTTAAATCCTTACCTTTAGCACCAAAAGTCATGGAATACTGTCAAGAAATCGCCTGGGGTCGTCTCCTAACTCTTAAGAATGAAGTTTGCAGAATAATGACGTTTTGGGGTATATTTTTTACTGAAGTCGTGAGTGTCCTGTTGGGGCGACCCCCATCCCACTATAGCGACCCCACCTTGGCGGGATAAATCTCACCCTGGCGGCTTGCACCAAAACAAAGAGTCAGAATTTGAGTTCCAAACTCCCATTTCACAACACACCTTCAACCGATGATATTCAAAAACTACTCGTTCACGCTAAGATTAGTTTCGGGAGTTCTACTTGTCTGAATTCAATTCTGTAAAGTCGTATGGGTTCCTTAATGTCTTAGTTATCTACTCATGTGATAAAAAACTTAATTAGATCTCTCATTCATTACCAGATTTCCTATACCTCTCATGACTCTGATTTCATCCAAATCTGGACTAGGCTAGGAATTTCCAAGTTACTACCCAAAAGTTTTCTAGCCCCAATTATTTCCCCATTGGCTTTTCCCTAACGACGAAATCAGGTCGTTACAATAGATACCAATTTACCCATCACTCATCCTCGAGTGATCAACTAGGAATGACTGGCTAAAGTAAGGGTAGAGTAGTACTTGAATCGTTGAATAACTGAGGATACTTGTCTCGCATGTCCTTCTTGGTCTCCCAAGTGGTTTCCTCAACTAGACGATGCTTCTATTGAACTTTCACAGACTTAATCTCCTTGGTTCTCAACTTCCAGACATCACGATCAAGAATTGCAATCAGTTCCTCCTCATACTGAAGGTCCTTGTCTAATAACACTAAGTCCCATTTTATGATGTAATCCCCGTCCCCGTGATACTTCTTCAACATGGACATATGAAATACCGGATGAACTCCCGATAAGTTAGGAGGTAAAGCCAATCTATAAGCAACTGGTCCTACACATTCAAGAATTTTGAATGGTCCAATGTATCGAGGACTAAGCTTGTCCTTCTTGCCGAATCTCATCACCCCTTTCATGGATGAAACTTTAAGAAGAACTTTCTTACCAGTATGAAATTCCATGTCCCTTACCTTATGGTCTGCATACCTTTTCTATCGACTTTGGGCTACTAGAAGCTTAACTTGGATGTTTCTTACCTTATCTTGAGCATCCTTCACCAAGTCAACGCCCAAAGGTTTTACATCTCCAGCCTCAAACCATCCTATGGGTGATCTGCATCCTCTCCCATTCGGTGCTTCAAATGGTGCCATGTTGATGCTGGAGTGGTAACCGTTATTATAGAAGAACTCACACAAAGGTAGGAACTTATCTCAATGTCCTCCAAAGTCGATTACACATGTCCTCAATATGTCCTCTAATGCTTGGATAGTCCTCTCTGATTGCGCATCTGTTTGCGGATGAAAGGTTGTGCTAAAAGTGAGTTGAGTACCCAACTCCTCATGTAACTTTCCCAAAACTTGGATGTGAACTGCGTACCACAGTATGAGATGATAGAAAGGGGCACCCGTGCAACCTCACTAGCTGTTTCACATAAACCTTAGCCAACTGTTGAGCATTATAGTCTACTATAACTGGAATAAAATGGGCTGACTTAGTTAATCTGTCAACCACTACCCAAATAGAATCATACTTTCCCAATGTCTTGGGAAGACCAACCACGAAATCCATAGCTATCCTTTCCCACTTCCATTCCGGAATTGACATTCTCTGAAGCAAACCTGCAGGCCTTTGATGTTCATATTTTACTTGTTGGAAATTTTGGCACTTAGCCACAAACTCCGCTATGTCCCCAGCCCCTAAGAGTTGAAGGCATCACCACGAGCCTCCCACGAGTCGTGGTCTTCACCACTGGTCGTGAAGTGGCTGGTGAAGATGAGCCCAACATAGGCATCCCTTAGGGAGCTACTGCCTAACCACCACGGACCACACCACAGGTCATGGTGGTGGTCGTGAAAGGTGAGGCAGTGCTTGGGGAAGGCTGGGCAGCCTTGGCCCCTTTCCCTTGGCCTTAGCCCTCTTCCTTTGCTTGAACCCTCACACTAAACTCTAGTTTAGGCTACTAGTTTCCAGGGTGTTACAAATTTAATATCTATAAATTCATGTCTATATGTTTTATCCTCAAGCAATCTACCATACATATCATCAATCCTAGAAGATTATCTCTAATTCCTCAATTTCCCCTTTCATGACATAAAACCCATTTACATCAATTTCATCTTTCTAGACATGGGTTAGGTATGGATACATGTAATTTCATCCTAAAAACATGATTTACTATCAATTCAATCATAAACAATCATTATCCACTCAATTGGATCAACATTCATCAATACCCACAACATATGGAAGAAACCATAACTCAAATTGGGGATTCCATCTTCACAATTGAGGAAAACTAAGGAACTCCACGGATGAAAGGAGTCCATGGATGAAAATCTATCATACCTTGATAACAAAGACCACAAATTATTGAGGATTGGAGGCTTGACCTTGATCCTAGCTCCAAACTTTGTCTTCTTCTTGAAGCTCTAGAGAGAGAAATATTTGAGAGGAAGAACTTTGGGGTTCTTTTGGGGTTTTGGCAATAATGTCTTGAATGCTGAGTTTTAAAGGGTTAAAATCACTTATATATGTGTACTAGGATTATGCAAAATGAACCCACTTTAATTTAACTCAAACCGGAAAGTCCCAAAATGCCCTCACTTGGCAGCCCACTGTCCAGGCTTCCTGAGAGGCACCACGAGCCGTGGTCCTCACCACTGGCTGTGGTCTTGCTCGTGGTCATGGACCAGTGACTAGGCCACTTTGCCTTGGCCTCTAAGAGTTGAAGGCATCACCACGATCCTTCCCATGAGCCGTGGTCTTCAACACTGGCTGTGAAGTGGCTCGTGAAGATGAGCCCAACTTGGGAAGCCCTTGGAGAGCTACTGCCTAGCCACCACGAGCCAGGGGTACACCCTAGACGTAACATGGAATACAAGACCCTAAGAGGCCTCATATAAGCCACTTAGCTTTCATAACATAAGTTAATAGAAATGAGCGGGAATTTTAAAATATTTCAATAACATCAAAGTTTTTTATAAAATGAGTAGAAGTCAATTACACTTGTCTCAAATCATCTAAATCATGAATACCTTCAGGACGCAACCCATACAATAGTTCTAAGCATAAAATGAAAGACATAAGAACATGGTGGCTATCTCCTCGAATACTATGAGGACTCACAAAACTTCAATCCTTGCTTCTACTACGATCTTAACCACGGGGATGGAAGTCAATATCGCCAGACCCTACATTTGATAAGAATGTAGGCAAGAGTATGCTTTAGTATAAACATGTACTAAATATGATAGCTAGTATAAACAACATAACATAATGGTTAGTCAATATAAACCATAAGCATAAGAGATAACAACAAAGTCATAGGCATAATCAATGCACATAAAACATCATAATGTAAGAGTAACACTTCTCAAGTAATCTCAACTTATCCTTAGTTAGGACTTTGTCCATCCACCTCTACCCATACATATAAAGGAAGGCAACTCTAGCAACAATCCAAGCTAATCATACATCATACAAGCAAATCTCATGTTAAAACATACTTACGGTACTTCCTTGAAGTAACCTTGATTCATCATCAACATGATATCTTGATTAGAGACTAGTCCCTCTTTAGCTATCTCTACTATTCATGGAAAAGTACATCTTTACTAGTCCAAGACAAGTCATCTCACATGAATGATTACGATTTACCAATTCAAGGCTATCAAGGAAAAGCACCTCCTTATGCTAGACCAAGCTATCATGGGAGACATACTCTAATGCAAGTCCAAGCTACTCAAGGAAGGGTACTATTGCTCAATCTAAGCTACCAATGAAATGGTTTAGCCTTACCAAGTCATGTTATCATGCAAACATTCTATTATGCTAGTCCAAGCTAACCTTTGGAAGGGTACGATTTCTCAATCCAAGGCTATCCACGAGATCTACTACTCAAGCTACCATGCATGGTATTTTCCTACCAAGTCAAGCTTATTCATGAAGGAATCTCATCTCACAACCTCAAGCTAGTATAATTAAACATACTTTGATTTATTTTAGGTGAGCAACCCTTTCAACCTAGAATCATTTAATGTGAGGAAACCTTTCACATTTATACATTCATACATTCATAAGGTAGGTCATCTGGGTAAAGTCCTTCCTGAACAATTCTATCTACCAATCTACCATTATTATATAAGCTTCTCTCTTAAAGCCCTAACAATTACAATTCATAACTCCATGACTTACTCTCAAAGCAATACTTCTTATAATCATCACATATGCCTAAACCTCGAGACATTCTAATCACATGCTTCATTCTTAAGCAGTTCTAATCATATATCATCATATAGGCTCAATCTCAAGCACTACTAATCATAATTCATCATGTATACTTTAATCTCAATCAATTCATCTATATATGCTTAATTCTCAAGCAATATACAATACATATAATCAAACCTAGAAGATTATCTCTAAATCCTCAATTTCTCCTTTCGTGGCATAAAACCCATTTACATCAATTACATATTTCTAGATATGGGTACATGTAATTTGATCCTAAAAATATGATTTACTATCAATTCAATCATAAACAATCATTATCCACTCAATTGGATCAACATTCATCAATACCCATAACATATGGAAGAAACCGTAACTCTAATTGGGGATTGCATCTTCACAATTGAGGAAAACTAGGGAACTTCATGGATGAAAGGATTCCATGGATGAAAAGCTATCATACCTTGATCACAAATCCACAAATGCTGGAGGATTGGAAACTTGACCTTGATCCTTGCTCCAAACTCCATCTTCTTCTTCAAGTTCTAGCGAGAGAAATATTTAAGAGGAAGAACTTTGGGATTATTTTGGGGTTTTGGAAATAATGTCTTGAATGGTGAGTTTTAAAGGGTTAAATCACTTATATATGTGTACTAGGTTTAGGCAAAACGACCCCACTTTAATTTAACTCAAACTGGAAAGTCCCAAAATTCCCTCACTTGGAAGTCCATTGTCCAGGCTTCACGAGAGGTACCACGAGCCGTGATCCTCACCATTGGCCGTGGTCCTTCTTGTAGTCATGGACCAGTGGCTAGGCCACCTTGCCTTGGCCTCTAAGAGTTGAAGGCATCACCACGAGCCTTCCCATGAGTCGTGGTCTTCACCACTGGCCGTGAAGTGGCTCGTGAAGATGAGCCAAATTGGGCAGCCCTTGGGGAGCTACTGCCTAGCCATCACGAGCCACACCATGGGCCGTGGTCCTCACCACCGGCCGTGGTGGTGTTTGTGAAGGTGGGGGCAGTGCTTGGGGAAGGTTGGGTAGCCTTGGCCCCTTTTCCTTGGCCGTTGCCTTCTTCCTTGCCTCTAACCCTCACACTAAACCCTAGTTTAGCCTACTAGTTTACCGGGTGTTACTTATAACCTTATTTTTTATAAGTCTTTACTTTAAATGAATGAAAGTTAATTATATTAGTGTAAAAGGTGTGTCACAACATCATTGAGTTTATTTTAATATCTCAAGAAAAAGTTGTGTAACCACATTCTTAATTGAAACAAATATTTTTAACGTGCATAAGTGTTCGATATAGCATTAAAAGAAAAGATTTATTCCTAAAAAAAACATATAAAGTAAAATACAAAAATTCTAGAATAAAATTTTGAATCATTTTCATATGTTTTTATTTTTTACAAATCTTAAAGTTGACGTCAAAATTAAGTGTTCACTTTCTAATCCAACAAAACAATACTGAATTGTTAAAAATAAATCTCATTTTTTGTTTGATAAAATAAAACAACAATAATTTATTTACTTATTTTTGCCTAGCAATACCTACTTCATCATTATTGACATCTAAATCAAGACGAGAACAACGCCACGACCCGTTCATTTTAAAAGATCACAACTAATGAATAAAAATAAATAAATAAAAATAAATAAATAAAAATTAATCATCAATTAGAGATAAATTTATTAATTAAATAGAGATATAACAACCAATAAATTATTTTTCAATCAAATTAGGAATAAAGTAAAATATAAGAAACTTGTCATAAAATTACATCAAATTCCATAAATAAATTAAAGAGATAAGGAAAATTTGAATACCACAAAATCTTGACCGAACCTCGATTAGCAAAAACGGCATTTGAAGTATCCTTCAGGGATCTAAATCCTAATCCCCCTTCATCTTTTGGTAAACATAAGGTGTCGCAAGACACCTAATGATTATTCTTAGCCCCTGGCGTATAATTCCAAAAGAATCTAGCGAAAATTTGATGAATCTGTTTAATCACTTCTATCGGGGGATTCATCGCTGAGAGTAAGTATATTGGCATGGTTTGTAGAACATGTTTGATAAAAATATATCTGCCTCCAAGAGAGAGTAATCTATTCTTCCAAGATTGAACTCTATTCATAATATTTTAACCAGATTTTCAAAATGCACAAGCTTTCTCTTTCCATAGAATACAGGACATTCTAAGTATGTAAATGGAAAACAACCTTTTTTCATACCTAGGGTATTCTGAATTCTGCTTGCAATGTGATTTCCAATCCTATGGTGGAGATAAAAGTTTCTCTTCTCAGTGTTGGTCATTTGTCCTGAGTATCTTTCATATCTTTTAAGAATTCTCAACATTTTCTTCAGGGACTTATCATCACCTGAGCGTAAAATTATAGTACCGTCTACATAAGAGAGGTGATTCATCTGTGGACTCCATTTTGGCATACCATATCCTTTGAAACTAGGATCGTCATGAAGAGTGTTTAAACTTCTAGATAGAGCTTCTGCAACCAATATGAACAATGTAGGTGATAGAGGGTCACCTTTATTAATCCTCTAGAGGATTTGAAAAAACCATTACTTTGTTCATTAACTAAAACTGAGTACCAGTTATTTGAAACTAGTCTCCAGATAATGTCAATGATAACTTCACTGAATCCAAACTTTCCAAGGACTTTAGTTACAAATAACCAAGAAAGTCTATCATACGCTTTGGTCATGTCTAGTTTGATCACTACATTCTCATTCTTGGCTCTAATGTTGATGTCTCTGATAATCTCATGAGCTAATAATATATTTTCCACTATGCTTTTGCCTTTAAGAAAGCATGTTTGAGAGTTTGAAATTAGAAGAGGTAGGATCACAAATATTCTGTCATGCCATACTCTAGACAAGATTTTGTTGATAAAGTTGCTCAAACTTGTAGGCCTCATATCAGCATAGGAGTTGACAACTTCTTTCTTGGGAGTGAGCACAAGATTTATGTTTGTGATAAACTTAGGTAGTTCTTTTCCACAGAAGAATGCTTTGACCATAAGAGTAATATCTTTTCCTATAGTACCCCAACACTTCTGGTACAAGACTCCAGTTAAGTCATTAGGTCTACTACAATTATCACCATTAAGAGAAAATACAATCTTTCTAACCTCCTCCTTTGTTAGCAATGTTTCCCGATTTAAATTCTGCTCTTTTGTAATTTGTTTTTGAATATGATTCAAAATGTGAAATCTGTAGGCATTCTCTCTTCTAGAAATTGATTTTCAAAAAAATCCCACTGCCTCTTCCCCCATTTCCCCCCTGTTAGACAGGTTCCCTTAGACAGGTTCTCTGATAGTTTTGAATTCTCTATAAGGGAAGTCTCTTTCTCCTTACTTTCACATATGAGTGAAAAAAATTAGTATTTTTCTCCCCATCCTTGAACCATATCATCCCAGACATTTGCTTCCAGAATTGTTCATCTAAATGTAGAAATCTTGTTAATTCGGTTTGGGGTTCAAAAAGCATCTCCATGTTTTCTAGTGATGTCTCATTCTCGATAATATCTTCAATTGTTGCAATCTTTTGAAATATGTTCCCATATGTGCTCTTGCTCCATTGACTCAACAGGTTCTTCACTTTTTTTTCTTGTACTAATATACATAAAATGGGTTGCCAGTGAAGTCTGCTGGCAAATTTTGTTGTATCACCCCCATAAGGTCTTGTGATTTATCCAAAAGATTAGAAACTTAAATGGTTTAATGACAATTTGATCTGTAGTATTTCTTTCCAAGTGAAGTGGGGCATGATCAGAACCCTGTCTAATGAAGTGTGTAACCTTATTTGTAGGAAATAAGTCTAGAAACTCCTGGTTGCACTATATTTTGTCCAACCTTTTGAATATGCATGCATCTCTAGTTCTTCCCTTCCACCAAGTATAGTTGCTTCCAGACAAATCCAAATCATTTAACCCACAAGAGGCAACACATTGAGCAAAATCTACAGTTTCATTGATGTAGACAGGTAAACCGCCGAGCTTCCCCTCTTGATTAACAATAACATTAAAATCTCCGCCCACCAACCAAGGTTTATTATTCTCTACAATATGTATCAGAGAGTCCCGTAGATCTTTCCTTAGGTTTGCATCACATTTAGCATATATAGCCATCACTATAACCACTTGTTAACCTCCAACTTGCTTCAAGTTAATAGTAATCTGTTGATCAGTATTTTCTATTAAACTACCTTGCCAGAAATTTTCCCAAAATATCCTTATTTTGCCTGAAGAGTTGGCAAGGGAATTTTCTAATCCAAGTTCCCTACTATATTCCTCTAGATTTGATGCATTTGGGAATGGATCCATGATAGTGATAAATGAGTAAAGATATCGCCTTCTTAGATCAACTAGTCTCTGAGAGTTAACCAATCTAATATTCTAAAATAATGCCTTCTCAATCATTGAGAAACAAACTTAAATTTGGCACTCCTTGCTAAAACTCCCACAACGGGAGCACTTCTATTTCTTGTTGCTTTCTTTCTTGCATCTTTGTTGTAAATTGTACAAGTGTGTTGGTGATAAATCTGCCTCAGTGCTCACTTTTATAATATTTTGTTGAATATCTGAATCTTCATCTTTTTCTTGATTATTAAGGTTATGATCCCCATGCTGTTGTCCTACCTATAAGATTGACTCCAACTATTTATTGAAATTATCATCTCCATCAGGTGGGTCTGGGGGTCTACTTTTAACCATGTTTTCTTTGTGATTATTAGATTTTTCTGTGTCAACTCGTCTCATACTTTTTATGTCTGCATGTGCAGGATTATTCTATCATTGTTCTCCATTACCCCTGTATTCATGATCTGCATCTCTCTGTCCTCCTGCTAATTTAACCGTGATCCTAGTATCCCAAAGGATCTTTCTACCCATCCTTTGGCTGATTCTGTAACTTGGTCTCCCTTTTAAAAGTTCATCATTATTGTGTGAGATAGATAGTGAAGAAATATCTATCACGGGGTCTAATTTTTGTTGTTCTCCTTGTGATCTTGTTGCCATTGTATCTTCTTCTTTGTTGTTTTTTTGTTCATCACATAATATCTTTTGAGTATTTTCATTGCTCTCTATTTTGTCTACCTCTATATTGTCTCTCAATGCAACGTCTACTTCTTCGTGGTGCGTATTACTTTGTGTATTCTCAGTCATATTAGTTATGAGAGCCTCAAACTTGTTATATGTCTGGATGAAATGTTCTTCTATTTTGTGATTATTATAATTTGGATTGGGACCCCTATTATCCTTTATTAACTTGAAATTCTCATGATTACCTATCATTTTTCCGCTAGCTAACATTCTTGGGATTTGCTTGTCCTTATCTTTCTGTCCATTATTTTTATTGTATTCCTGATGTCTACCCGTGTCTTTCATTTCTTGATTGTACCTAATTTTTTCCTCCTTGTTATGCTCTTCATCATATTGTTTTTCCACATTCTTGTTCCTCTCCTCCTGTTTTCCCTCCTTCTTTGTACTTTGTAATTCAAGATTTAGGATTCTGCATTCCATTGTATTGTGACCTTGTAGGCAACACTCTAGATCGTACTTAGGAATGTACTCATATCTAATTTTATCTGATTATGTTCTCACAGAAGTTGTCTGTTCATCTGAGATATCTATTATAACTGTTTTTGGCAGCTCTGAAAGTAGATCTACCAATACTTTCACTTTGCCACAACTAGGTCTAGTTTTATTGATCATTCACATACCAAGGTGTAGTGGTTTACCTATCACTGATGCCAACGAGAATAATGCTTCTTTAACAAAGTACGTACATAGAAAGTTAGGGAAGGTTATCCATGTCACGACTTTGGATGTTTCCTCGTCAATTTTGAAGCGGGAGTCATATATGAATGACCTCATCTGATATGAATATCTCTCCTTATCCGTTAAGTAATATGCAACCCTTGATGTTAGATTCACAAAGTCTTCCATAAGAGTAAGTCTAATGAACACATGTCTATTGCGGAAGAAACCTATTTAACATTCACCTTTAATGCCACATTGTGGTGATATTAGTTTCCGGAGCTCTTCTATGTCAGCCCATCAATATGAGAATTTTCTTACAACTACATATTGTAGATTCTCCAGAATCTTCATACGTTCAACTTCAGCCTCTATCCATGTAATCCTTGGTTCTCCATGAATGAACGTGATTTGTTTCATATCGATGGGGTTTACGCCTACAATTGCCTCCCTGCTCAATGTTTCAGCTTTGAGGGTAGAAAAAATCATTGGACTGTGAATGGGCTGGATTAAATTTTGAGAGGTATTTGGGTTTAGAGTTGGGAAGGATGTTGTAGATGTATCTAAACATCGTAGACCAGCAGTAGGTGGTGGCTGGCCACCGGCCATGATGGCCATTGAATGGCTAGATTATGAGTTTAGGGTCTTTCTCTCGGGAAGACGTTCGCTCGCATCCGTCTTTTCATCAAGTAAGTTGTTCATTCTTCTTGTTTAAAATAATAATAATAATAATTGAGTTTGACTGCATTTATGTTGTGGGTTTTGTTATTGTTGATGATGTTCTACATTAGTTTTTATTTTAATTAAAATTTAGTGGTCATGAATATCTAAACTAGTTGGTTGCTATTCATGAATTCTATTTTAGGTAGTTTATACTATTCATATATATTTGTTGTTTTATTTTTAGTTTTTTATGTAGAAGTTTTATGAATTTTCATTTGATGAGTTTTGTTGGTTTAATTCTCCTGTTCATATTTTTTTAAGTCATTAATAATTGTCAGTCAAATTAGATATATCTGAATTAGAAACTAGTATGATATATGGACTATATGAGGACTCCGTATATGTTTGTTCAACTTGTATACTCAATTTAAGCATAAAATAACTTACATACCCTTTCTCCTTTGAAAATCATATTTATAAAGTTTTTAATATGTTTATTCTTGTTTTTTCTCTCACCCGTCTTTTATAGGTTTTGAGAATTAAGGAAGTAAGTTCTTGTGATAGTGTGACTAATGAAGTACGTTCATGTGCTAGTGTGACTTCTATTGATAATGTATGATAAAACTTTATTGCATATAGTATTGCATATAGTAAAATTAAAAAGCAACAACATACCCAAAATTCTACTCTCTGCTTTGGTAGCGTCATTTATTTAACCTTATACTTTTGTTTGACTTGGAGTGCCTTGTTTGAATGCTAGTGATAGCATGCATTGCATTCTGTTCATTCTCATGAGTTTTGTGGTACGAACCCTGCTCATGCATTGGTATATTTACCATTCATGATGAAATAATATTTTACTCAGATTTTATTGTAAACTGGTTTTAACGGGAGTCGTACCACCTGGATCACTTGACTTACTATTTTTTTATACTATGAGGTGTCAGGAACATGCTCATTTTTCTACATTATAAATTAGAAACATCTAGGATGTTCTTAATTTTTACTTGACTAGCTTGTGCATCAACGCCCTTTATTGTATGCTTTTTGTCTTATTGGCATCCCTAGGTTTACTCTTGCTAGTTGTCACTCCCTAGAGTTTACTTGCTAGCTGGGCTGACCTATTATTGGTTACTCACAGTTTGAGCCCATTACTTCCGGTTTGAGGTCGATGCTCATGGTTCAAGACCATTACTTCTGATTTGAGATTGATGCTCACGGTTCATGGTTGTTACTTCTGGTTCAAGACTATTACCTCATGTTAGAGGTTTGGATGGTCGTTGATGGTCCCACTACTCACCCTACATTCCTATACATCACCTATGAGTAGTATAATTTTTTATTGATTTTATCCTCTAGTTTATGGGGTCAGTTGGGTTACGTTTGTTATTTGTACCTTCCAAGCTTATGGGGTTCAATTAGGTTATTGTTTGATTATATTTTGTTATCTGATATTGATTATTTAATAGATGATAGGCTTTGGTTCTAGAATTGTGGTTGTGAGTTCTCCTGATCCTAGGTAGTTGGTTGTATCATAGTTGCTTGCGAATAGGTTGTTGGCTTATGCTCCAGGTTTGTTCTTTACTCGACTTCTTACCCCTTGTACCTTATTTATATTCCTTATTGCTTATGCACCTTAGTATCTCATGTTTAGTTACTTAAACTATGTTTTCCTTATTACTTGTTGTTTATGCTTATTTTATCTTTTCAGCTGAATTGAATAATGCTTACTAAATACCATTTTTGGTACTCATACTACACTTCTACTCCCATCAAATCATAGTTTGAGTTATCACTATTGATTTGTAGTCATGTGAAGCATCTTGGACTTTCAGAGAATAGGGTGAGCTCCTAGCCTTTAGAGTTTTTGATTTCCGCCTATTTTTGGCTAGGCTTAGTCTTTATATGATATTGAGAGACAACGTGTACTTATCTTATATATGTAAAAACATTGTACTCTTATTTTGGAGTAGATGCTCGTTTACTGACTGATGCCAGGTCTTGGGATGGTTTCTTATATTGCATTTCTATTGATTACCCTTTCTTTGCATTGTTATAAGCCTTTTACTTTTTGTTGTGACTTTATCTTTGTAGTCCATTTCTCATGACTCTAGACTAAGGGTTAGTCTTACCTACTGTTAGGAGTGTAGTAGGTGCCATCATGATCTAAGAAATTAGTCATGACAGTTTGGTATTAGAGCTCTAGATTGAGTGACGTCTTTTGTATGAGAGAAAATGCCTAGTAGAGCCATGTAGATTGGTGTGGAGACATATGTATCTTATCTTCGGGAGGATATAGGGCATTATGAAGAAATTATATTATTAACTCCTTATTGTTTGCTTTTGGTTCAGTTAACCTCTAAAACTGCTTCTTTGGAATCCACTCTCTCCTAGAAGGAGCATCAGCACATCCGACCAAAGTTTCAGCATATGGTCAGATTAGAGGGCCTCAGTCGAGAATGGAACTTGTGGTCAGATGGATTTTTCATCATTATTGAGTCTCGGGGTAGCCCAGGCTTGGGAAAGATCATTGAATCTCTCAAATCCTTGAGATTTAGTGTTAGGAGGCTCGAGCTTCTTCGAGGGTACACCTCAAGCAAATGTGATTCTTGGTGCAGCGGGTATATTTCATAGAAGAATTGGGTTGACTAGTCCTTAGTAGGGTTCATCATTCATTTTAGACCATGTGTTGGAATTTTTAGAGTAGGTTGGGCATAGTGCCACATTGTTTTCTTCAGATTTAGGAGTTGAGTCAAGGGTTCATTAGAGTGTTGGCCTTTCCACTCTAGTTGATGTCAGAGCATTTGATATCAATGGGGTCTACTATTTCCTAGTTTTTAAATAATTTCAGGGTTGTGGAACATGTGTGTCTTGAAAATTAGATAGTGGTAGGAGGCCTCACCATCAGTACAAATGTGACACTATTCCACTTTGAAGTGGGTATCATTTCAATAAGGGTCATCTTCTTTCTCGACCTATATGTCCTTTTGCGATAGAATCTCAGGTTCCAGGGGGTTCTGAGGTACGTAACAACACCTACGATAGGTAGAGTTTAGGCCAAACTTTATTTGGTTGTAATTCTAGACCTCCAAGTGTCGGGTATTATGTCACTCTAGTTGGGTTTACACACCAGGTTGCTCTCAGTGATGGTTGCTATGAGTGTTGCGAGGTAAGGCACTATGCCAGAGAGAGTCGTAGGCCCCGGTGCAGTTGTTTAGAAGTGGTTCTAAGTTTGGCAGAGGTATCCAGGGAAGCTTATCGAATTCTTCATGTCGAGCTTCACACTACATCATTTTCTATAATTCTGGAGGGTTTGAACACTGATCTAGGGAGTTCCCCTAGTAAGGGTTTATTTTTTCAGGCATTGCAGACATCTGATACTCCCTAGACTAGGGTGATAGAACCTTATTGTATCTATTGGGAGCATGACCATCGATCTAAATCTTGTCTCAGCATAAGACCATGATGAGAGGTATTCAATTAGACTAGTCTCAGGGTTTTTCCGCACCTTTGGTCAGAGGTTGTGCCTTTGGTGTTGCCGTTACTACTTTAGGTGTTCAAGTTGAGGTTGGGCATGATCTGTTCTATATTTCTATAGGACGACCAAAGGACATGAATTCAACTATTCTTTCTTGGATGGGATTTTATGGTTTTACCCCTCTAGTTCTTATTTTGTATGATTTTGTTTTTTCATGCACATTCGGGTTTATTTGGCTTATCCTCTATCACTCTTTGTTATCGCACCTTGATTTGAGGTTTGTATAACTTTTTTTCCCTCTGTAGTTGATTTCTTTAAGTAGTGAATCGACTAGGCTGTGCTACTTTGATTGGGAGTAGTGGTTGAGTAACTCCCCATGGCGTTGCCTTGATAGTCTTGTTGTGATTGTGTCCTTGGGATTGTTGGTTTCCCTTTTTGCAATCCTTGATGTACATTTTTTCTATGATTACGATCCTTGTTTGATAGGTGGATGGACATGATTTTCCCCATTTGAGATTTGAGTGTTATTGGGCATGGTTGGCTTGGGAGGTTGGCCTCGTTGGGTGTCAGTCCTTTTGAGTAGTAGTTAGGAGATTACTAGTTTTTGGAGTTCTCTTTTAGGTAGATGGCCTTCTTTAGTGTGGTAGTCCTTTTTTGTTGCTTATTTCTTTGCCTTAGTCTTTTCTCGAATGGGGAGTTTTGTTTTTCTTATTAATTCTTTTTGGACTCATCTACTTCTTGAGGTCCTAGTGTTTATTTTTTTGCTCGCCAAAATCTAGAGGTGTGATCCCTTGTTGTGGTTTATTCTTGTTATTATTGGTTTTTTTTTTGTTGATAGATCTCAAGGTAGGTGTGCAAACCAAGTTAGAATGGCGGTGTTCATTGGTGGTTTCATACCTTAGCTCGGTTGGAAAATGGAAATTTGCTAACAAGGTTCATCTTCAGGATAGGGTCAATGTACTTTGTGGAATCTATGAGTTTATTCTAGTTTATGATGTGTGGTTTTATTTTGTCATGCTTGGTATCTTGCGTGGTTTGCGATGGGGTTTGGTTAATTTAGGACACTATCGGCCACGAGTTGATTATGATGATACACCACCTGCCAGCTTGGTTTCCCGTTAACCACAGTGTTCGGTGTATATTTATGGTGGTATAGTAGATTGTGGGCTAGTGGTGTCATTTTTTTAAGAAGTTCATTTGCTTGGAGTATTTCACTAAAGCAGAGATCAATTCAGACTTATCGTTCACAATATGGTCGTCCTTTGCATTTGTGTGGTTAGCTTTAAAAGGTTGTGATGAAGATGGATTTGTTGGTCTTTGAGAGGTAGGAGTAGATTTTGGGCTTTTTCCTAGGTTGAGTTCCTTGTTTTAGAAGTTGTCATTCCTCGATGTATATATAACGTATGTACTTCTTGCGAGGTTTGTGTTGTGGGGTATTATTGGTGGATTTCAATTAGTGATGGAGATGTTCAAGATAGCTAAGAAGAACCAGGAAGACCTTTGTGGTTAGAAGATTTTAGATGTGGATCATAAGATGAGTATTTTGATTTTTTAGTTGGGTTGCATCTGCCATGGTTCTGTGTTTTCTAAATTTTGTGCTTTTTGTGTGATGTTGGTATTTTTATATGAATCGAATACTTCTTATCAAGTTTAGTTCAGTTGTGCGAGAGTTGGAGCCCAAAAAGAAAACGGAAGAGCTTTTGGAGTTTTAAAGTGAACTTGAGGATTTTCCTGTTAGACTGAGTTCTTTATTGGTGTTGTGTGGTCCAAGAGGGTGTCTGAGGGTCTGGTGGATCACACGGACCCGGTATCCTTGTCTTTTTGTGCCTTCAGGGCGTTATTATTCTTCTACCTTCACAAATAAAAGTCCTTTTAGTAGTGAATGTTGTAGTGACCCTTGAGCTCACTTTTTTTTGTTTTCTCATGTTTTCATTGTTTTGAGCCTTCTTGTTGCGACCCCAGGTCATTTATGACTTGATGGGACTGACAGTCTGGTCATTAGATTGTTTGTTTTGTTTTTGTGGTTGTTTCTGTGTTTTGGAGCATTTAAAACATTTAACGATGAACTTCGATCAAAGGTTCACATAGACGACTTCAAAATGCAATTTTGACGGTTCCATAAATTTTAGAAGGGCCATTTTAGGCTAGGGGCATGGTTTGTTCGAGCTTCAAGAATTACAGTGTGAGTTTGTACCGTTAGGCGTTTAAACTTGGAATCTTAAGTGAAAGTTTTACTTCAATCAACATTCTTGGTAAACATGCTCGGATGAGAATTCTGTCAGCGTAGTTAACTCCAAAATGTCATATTTGGACTAGAATGACCTTTTGTGCGGTTCCCGAGGCTTTTGGTGTCATTTCGAGTCTTCTTGTGGATTTTGGCTAAAAATAGAACTTAAGTGTGAGACTCACTTTTCATTGAGATGATATCGAATGGAGGTTTTGATGATTCCATTAAGTCTGGAATAGTAACTTTAGTGGGTTAGCATATTTGGTTTATTTTTACTGGGTCCTGAATGAATTTCGAGGTTCGTTCGAAAACTTTGAAAATAGCTAAATTTGGTGTTGCTGGTAAATGCCTTTAATGACTATAATTCAGACTTTTTAGCAACTAGAAATACTCTTTTAGCGACTAGAATCTCTGTTATTTAAATAGCAAAATTTTAGCTTCAACCCTTATTTTAAAAACGTGATTGCTTGAGCTATAAAGCTGTGATTGAGGTAATTTTAGTTGCGTTGGTTTGGGTTTTAGTGTGGCTACAAGTTGGAATGTTGGGATATGTCGGGGACTCTCCGTTGAGTTAACTTTTGTCCCGAAGGGGCTACCCAACTCCTTTTTGTGTTCTTTAATGGTGAATTTTAGTGATTTTGTGTATGTGGAGTATTTCGAACATATAATTGAACCCTATTTTGGGGCACAAGTTCGGTTATTCGAGTAAGACCTTTTGATGGAGTCAATTTTAGGATTTCCTGTGTCGGTCCCACATTCCTATTTTGACTCAATTTTTGGCCTGTTCCAATTATTTCAATTTTAGTGTCTAAACATATGTAATAACATTGTCACCGATAATTTGATAGTCTGGTGGAGTTTGGAGGTGATTTTGAAGTGGATAGCTCTTGTGTGGTGGGTTCGGAGCGCTCGTGACCGGCTTTGAGGTACGCTTCAATCTACTTTCTTGAATGAGATTTTTAGATAATGTATAGTATATATTACATGTGACTTTAGATTGTATTCATCGTGTATTAGCTCCATTTGCTAATGCCCCCAGTTTACTCTTTCTAGGTAAAGGCTGACGCACATGGTAGTTTAACAACTGGTTGGGCGACCCCATTATTTGGTTACTCACAGTTCGAGGTTGTTACTTCTTCTTTGAGGCCGATGCTCACAGTTCAAGCTTGTTACTTCTGATTTGAGGCTAATGCTTAAGGTTTGAGGTCGTACTTTAGGTTGAGATCAATGCTTATGGTTCGAGGTTGTTACCTATGGTTAGAGGTTTTGATTGTCACTGATGGTCTTACTACTCGCCCTGCATTCATATGCATCGCCTATCATGTATATAGTTGTTTGTTGATTGTACCATTCAGTTTATGGGGTCAGTTGGGTTATGTATGTTATTTGTACCTTTCGGGCTTATGGGGTCTAGTTAGGTTATTATTTGACTATATTTTGTTCTCTTTTATTGGATATCAAATAGTTGTTAGGCTTTGGCTCTATAATTGTGTTTGTGAGTTCTCTCGATCCTTGGTAAATCCTCAGATTCTTATCGTTTAGACCCTGTTTCTATTCTTTATTGCTTATCTACCTTAATATTTCCTATTTAACTACTTGTTCTATGCTTTCCTTATTACTTGTTGTTTTTGCTTGTGTTATCTTTTAAGGCCAGTCGATCGATGCCTAACACCCCGTATGCTAGAACTATCAAACTGCAGAAAAATTAGAAGTTCCAGGTGCTGTAAATGGGGACCACCCACGGACCGTAGGTGGGCCCCATGGTTAGCCACCTGCAACCCCACCCCAGAAACCCATAAATAATTCATCCAAGGGTCGACCTACGGCAGGACCCATGCACCGTAGGTAGGACCACGATCCGTGGTCCAGGACTTGGTCGAGACCCCCTTCAGCAGCCCTCCCAGACACTGAACGACGACTGACCAGGATGGATCATCGGTCCATCCACGGTCCATCGGTCTATCCACGGTCCGTCAGTCTGTCCCGTCGCGACAGCTTTTAAGTCAGGGGTCGTTTGGTCTTTTCCTTATGCGTTGGACCCCTAAACTACGTCGTTTAACCCCTAAACAATGTAGTTTTGGTAAGTTTTAGCCTAGTAACTTTATAAGAACTTACCCTAACCATTTCATTCTAAAAGAAATTGATCAAACCAAGAAAAAGAAGAGAGAAAGCAATGACCAAACCCTCTCCACGAACGCAATAAGTTTTCATCATTTTAGCCCCGAAATCGAAAGATTTCTCCGTGAAATTCATCACCAGGTATGTGGGATTTAACTAGTGGGTTCTTTTCACCGATTAGGTCCCTAGTATTCAGTCAGATTCTTGATTCCCTTCATGTATCTACCTAGGGTTTCTTGAATGTTAGAAATTGTTGTGAGGTTAGTTGTTATAGTATTCCTAATCAGATTTTCATGTTGTTGTAACATTGTTGCTTAGTTCCTTGCATGGAATTCCAAACCGTAGTTGTGTAGATTCGTTTAGTCTAATAATTACACTAGCTAGGACAGATAAATCTATACATGCCTCAGTTTTCAAATATTTCATTACCAGTATTATAGTTACATTTTCAGTTAGTATGTCAGAACATTGAGCTATGCAGTATATTTCCGTTATGTTGTATTGTACATATAATTAGTTAGGAGTAGACTTAATACAGAGTTGTACTAGGTTCAGTCCCCCTCATAGTCCCAGAACTATGTGCCCCCGTAGGTTTGTAAGTCCCTTATGTGGGCATTATATTTAGTGATCACACCAGCCATGCCTTTATACCCTTGGAAAGGTATAGGTTTTCTCGATGGGGCATATACATCAGACTCCACATTTAGCTCATGTGGTTTTATTTTGGTTATTAGTTGCTCCCACAGTCAGACTCTAGTACATTGACCAGGTTCCCAGTTATATTTCAGTATTCAGTTTCAGCATGTTATGTACGTGGTCATTGTATTCAGTTTAGTTCACATTCAACATATCTCAGTATCTTTTATCATGTTCAGATTATATCATTACTGAGTATGCCTTGTTCAGTTATATATTTGTTTAGTTGTATTCCATCCTGCATGCTTAATATCTTTCAAGTACTGACGCATACTCTGCGCTACATCTTCTCGTGATGTAGGTTCAGGTCGCAGCATCAAGATCACGCATAGATCGGCTCCTGATCTCCATTTCAGCAGCTTTAGTGGTGAGTCCTTAAATTTCCAAGACAATAGACATGTTTCTGTATTTATTCTTTTCATTTCAGTTTTTAGTATTTGCTATAGTTAGCTGGGAGCATATCCCAACATCTTTAGTTAGTTAGAGGCTTTTTTTAGGCATAGACAGATTCAACTTTAGTATTTGAGTTATTGTTCATTATCTTAAATTCTTGCTCAGTATTTATATATTCGGACTTAGATTGTGTATTCCCCATCATTTAGTTTATCTCATGTTTAGCGTTTGCACATTATTTGTTTAAGTATTCTTATGATATGCCATCTCAGGGTTAGCTTGGGGTCACTCGTGATCCTAGGTCCAGTGTTTACGTCAAGGGGGTAGCCTCGAGGCGTGAAAAAATTTATATTAAAGAATTAGGTTTAAGAGTCCTAGGATGTCTGAAAAGCCATACTAAGTAGAGTCCTTTTCATGGGTGTGAATTGCACCATATCTAATGAGAGGGAGGCTACGAAGTGTTTTAGGAAAACTTCACTTTATTGCTATTCTTATCGTGCATTGGTATGATCTACCTTCTAACTCATCATTATACGTTTCAGATCATGCCTCCTCGTAGAGCCTACACAAGGATTGCGAATGCCTGCAATGCAGTTCCTCCTATTCCAGACCATGAGGTTTCAAATGCAGGTTTGGGAATGCTATTCAACTTTTGGCTCATAGTGTGACCAACCAGAACAATCAGCAGCCCCAGTTCCTACTAACACTAATGTTGGGTCAGCATTAGCCATGATGCGAGACTTCGTCCGTATGAACCCACCAATATTTCTAGGGTTGCAAGTTAGAGAAGATCCCTAGAACTTCATTGATGAAGTCAAGAAAATCTTTAGAGTTATGAAAGTGATTGGAAATGACATGGTAGAGTTTGCGTCCTACCAGCTTAAGGATGTAGCTCACATCTTGTTTTGCTATATTGAAAGAAAACAAGGGTACAGAGGTTGTTCCTATCACTTGGAAGTGTTTTAATGGAGCTTTTCTGGAAAGGTTCTTCCTAAGAGAGTTGAGAGAGGCAAACGCTCTAGAGTTCATGAATTTGATGCAAGGTAGAATGTCAGTCGAAGAGTACGGACTAAAGTTCACCCAACTCTCCACGTATGCTCCACATATGGTTGCTGATTCAAGGGCACAAATGAATAAGTTTCTATTTGGAGTATCCGACCTAGTAAAAATAGAGTGTCGAAATGCTATGTTGCTGGAAGATATGAACATCTCTAGGCTTATGACTCATGCTCAGCAGGTTGAGGGAGACAAGCTTAGGGAATAGGCTAAGGACAATAAGAAGGCTAGGACATGTAACTATCAGTACTCTCAACAGAAGTCGGGTGGTGAAAATCGCTCTCAGTTTCAGTAAAAATCTACCGCTCCAGTACCTTCATCAGCTAGTGCTCCATCCTCCAGGTTTCGACAAGATCAGAAAAGTAGGGCACCAGGCTCTAGGTCTCAGGGAAGTGTTTCAGTTAATAGGACCTACCCAACTTGTCCAAAATGTGGTAAGAACCATCCGGGTGAGTGTCTTGCAGGGAAAGAAGGGTGTTTTGGATGTGCTAAGTCTGGCCATAGGTTGAGGGATTGCCCTTCTTCTAAGTAGGGACATGGAGGTAACAATAATATGGCTTAGTCTACAGCTTCAGTAGCACCAGCAAGTCGCCAACTCAGTAGGGTGCTTCATTTGGTAAAGGTGGCGGTCAGCGCCAGAAGATGTTGTATGCTCTTCAGGCTCACCAGGATCAGGAAGATTCTCCTTATTTGGTCACTTGTATGTTATGAGTCTTTCACTTAGATGTTTATGCTTTGTTAGATCCAGGGGCTACTATTTACTTTGTAACTCGATATATAGCATTGAACTTTGGCGACAGTCCAGAAACTTTCTCAGAACCCTTTTCATTCTCTACCCCAGTTGGTGACCCAGTTATAGCTAAAAGGGTATAAAATAATTGCCCTGTCACAGTCTCTTAGAAAGTCACCTCAGTAGATCTTGTAGAGTTAGAAATGGTAGACTTTTATATCATTATAGTCATGGATTAGTTACATTGTTGTTATGCCTCAGTAGATTGTAGAACTAGGATAGTTCTTTTTTCAGTTTCCAAGCGAGCCAGTCTTAGAATGGAAGGGTAGTAGTTCAGTGCCTATGGGTCGATTCATTTCTTACCTTAAAGACAAAAAGATGATTTCCAAGGTGTATATCTATCATCTAGTTCAGGTTAAGGATTCAAGCTTCGAAACCCCAACTCTTTAGTCAGTTCTTGTAGTAAATGAGTTCCCAGAAGTGTTTCAAAAGATCTTCCCAGAGTTCCTCCCCAAAGGGAAATCGACTTTTGAATTGATATCCTTCCATATATCTAGACTATTTATATTCATCCTTATAGAATGGCTCCAACTAAGCTTAAGGAATTGAAAGAGAAGTTCAAATATCTTCTAGATAAGGGCTTCATAAGACCTAGTATTTCTCCATGGGTTGCACCAGTGTTGTTTGTGAAAAAGAAAGATGGTTCTCTCAGGATGTGCATTGACTATCGGTAGTTGAAAAAAGTCACAATCAAGAATAAGTATCCCATCCCCCGGATTGATGACTTATTTGATCAACTTCAAGGTGCTAGTCATTTTTCGAAGATAGACCTCATATCATTATCAACTCAGAGTCAGAGATAGTGACATCCCAAAATCAACCTTTTGAACTCGATATGGTCATTATGAATTTATAGTTATGTATTGGGACTAACCAATGCTCCTACAAGTTTCATGGATTTGATGAACAGGGTGTTCAAGAAGTATTTGGACTTGTTCGTTATCGTCTTTATTGATGATATCCTCATTTACTCTAGGAATGAGGAAGAACATGCGACTCATTTGAGGGTTGTCCTGCACACTCTCAAAGATCTCCAGTTATTCGCTAAGTTTAGAAAATGTGAGTTTTGGTTACAATCAGTTGCTTTCCTTGGGCATACAGTGTCTAGCAAAGGGATCCGAGTGGATTCTCAGAAAATAGATGTAGTACATCAATGGTACATACCCACCTCTCCTACAAATATCAGAAGTTTCTTGGGTTTGGCTGGTTATAGCAGCAGGTTAGTGGATGGATTTTCATCCATAGCTTCTCCGTTGACTAATTAGACTCAGAAAAAAGTTAAGTTTCAGTGGTCAAACGAGTGTCAGAAAATCTTTGCAGAACTAGAAACTAGGTTGACTATAGCTCCTGTATTGACTCTACCAGAGGTTTCAGATGGTTATGTGATCTATTGCGATGCATCTAGAGTCGGCCTAGGTTATGTATTGATGCAGCGAGCTAAGGTTATAAATTATGCTTCTAGACAACTTAAGGTGCATGAGAAGAACTATCCAACTCATGACCTCAAGCTTGCAACCATAGTGTTTTCCCTAAGGATTTTGAGATAATACTTGTATGGTGTTCATGTAGATGTGTTCACAGACCATAAAAGCCTTCAGTATGTTTTCACCCAGAAATAGTTGAATCTTCGCAAGAGGAGATGGCTTGAATTCCTGAAGGACTATGATATGAATGTGCTCTATCATCCTGGTAATGCTAATGTAGTAGCTGATGCCCTTAGCAGACTATCTATGGGTAATATAGCACATGTTGAGGAAGAAAGGAAGGAATTGGCAAAATATGTTCACCGGCTTGCTCGCTTAGGAGTTTGCCTTAAGAACATATCAAATGATGGTGTAACAGTTCAGAATGGGTCAAAATCTTCGTTGGTAGCGGAGGTTAAATAAAAATAAGACAGTGATCCTATATCGCTTCAATTGAAGAGTGCAATTCATCAGCATAAAGTTTAGGTTTTCTCCTAAGGGAGAGATGGTGTGCTTCTCTACCAAGGTCATTTAGGTGTTCCTAAAGTGGGTGAGTTGAGATAGCAAATCTTTATAGATGTCATGACCGGAGCCTACACCCTGGACGTGGATGACACTCGAGAACCATTGCTGGTCACCAAGCAAACCCTTATCCTGGCTTTCTACAAATGGAAGACTAACTCAGGCATAGAAAGCTTAAAAACTGAAAAAAATTCATGAAACTCAATCACAAAGCTTTAACTCAAATGAAAAACTCTGAATAAAAATAAATTATTCAGCTAGCCATAAAATAGGCAACTTAAGTCTTTAAAACATTTAACAAAATAAATGTAAAGACTTCTGAAACTCTACTGTCTATTTATGAAGCCTCTAAATGACAAAGATGGAAGTCAGGACAAGACCCACAACGTCCTAACAGCTGATATAACTGAAAGTAAAAGTGGAACCCTCCGGAAGCAAATAGGCTCACCATAGCTAACTCGAACTCCATGTGGTATCAACGAAGCTCCTATTGATGACCCTGAATACTTGTATCTGCATCATGAAATGATGCAGGCCAAATGGCTCAGTACGTGGAATGTACGAGCATGTAAGAGGAATTCTAAAGCATAACATAAGCTTGAACTTGATAAAAAGGAAACATACTTACCTCTTTTCAAACATACTCAACTCAAGGAATACTCAAGGATACTCAAAACTAATCAAACTTACTCAACTCAGAAGTACTCAAGGATAAGATACTCAACTCAGGATAGTCAACTCGAAGGTACTCAACTCAAGATATTCAACTTAAGATACTCACCTCTAAATACTTAACTCATGATACTCACCTCTAAATACTTAACTCATGATACTCAAGGATAAAGCAATAGTAAAAGATGCAATATATATGGAAAGCTGTAAAACTGTAGATAGCAACTCAATGTATTGAAAAATACAATGATACTCCGTGTGTATATAAAAATACAATATAACTATGTGGGAATTTCTTTCACCGACAACCATCACTATGAGCTATGTGATGATACAACGTCTCGCCCATGCTGCCAGAACTGTCCTATACTTTGCCAAGGTATAAGACCGCTCAACTAAGTGGATCTAGTCTATGCAAAAAAACATTAAGGAATCATCTGAAAAGTATAACCCTTCCTACCCACGTCGACTACGAGGTTTATGGAAACTTGAGTTATCTGAACTTGTCCCCATATCGGTGCTCAATACTACTCCCAAAATTTACTCAACTCATATGTTTAAAAACATAACACTTTTTGTGGTTTGAGATATTACTCAAAATCTTTCTCTAAAAAGAGATGTTACTCAACTTCTCAAAACACTTTTCGAAATCTCAGTTTCCTCCTCTTTTAAATGTGAAAACATTTATTCTTGGGAATACTTAGTTCCCATAAATCATTTTAAAGAAAATGAACTCAACTCTACTCTTTCTCAACTCAAGTGTTCAAATCTTAAAACAAGTTTAGAAAATGTTGTAAAAGACTTCTCAAAATAGGGCTCATACCGAATGATGGACGTGAATGACTCAATTCAAGGTTTTCAATAACCATACAAAGAACTCGGTACTCAGAACTTAAGAACTTCAATGATACTACTCATTTCCAGATTTCTAGACTCATATGGTTCATGCGAAATTATGGGCATGAACTACTCAACTTAAGGACTTCATGTGTAACATGTAATAGTTTCATGATTAGGAATATAATCTCAGAAGGGTTAGGAACTCAATACTCAAGACTTAGAACTTGAATATACTACTCCTCTCAAAGATACTCAATTTATGAAGTTCATGCGGAATTTATGGGCATGAACGACTCGACTCGATGGTCTACATAACAAAATGGAACTCATGTATCCGACTCTTCTCATTCTTATACTTACTTCCTCAAAACAAAGCTAAAATTGATAGTTGATCTAAATGGATTCACAATTGAATTCAAAGACTTTCTTGAACTCTACTCTTAACTCTCTCTTGAATGTGAATTATGAATTCAAGAGTTATGGTTCATGATATGAAGGATCTAGGTGATAGAGTAGACTCATGAATACATATTCCTCAATCTCATGCTCAAGTTACTAAAATTGTAGAAGACTCCTCAAAAGAACTCGAAGGGACTTTCGTAGAATGTTAAAAAGAATTCTCAAAACTTAACTCTTAACTCTACCTTGAATTGGAATTATGAAATCAAGGTTATGATCATATTATGAATGATTTATAGGTGTTTAGAAGTATCTTAGAGTAGTTAGAATCGAAAAGGAGTGAAGGTGCCCTTCGAAAGAACTCTAACGGAGCAACCGACTTCAAACTGGACGGGGCAGGCGACCCTGGCGCACTGAGTGGCGTGGGGTGCCACTTCCTAAACTTCAGTGCCTAATTTGGGGCGCAATGGTTGCGTGACGTTCCAGGCCCCTACCCAAAAAACCCGATGAATTTCTTTGCTCGTTTCTCACCCTAATTCGCCTAGAATTGAACTGTTTCTTACCTTATCAATTGGATTCGATTACTTAACATAAATACACTCTAATATACTCATTACACCCCTCGAAACACTCACGTTCATCTCAAGAAATCATCAAAACCTCAACACAACAAGATTTAGGATGAACTTCAAGAACACTTCTCAAGAACTCTAATATTTCAACTTCAAGAATAATTTTTTTACTGCAATTAACATGATTGGCATGTAGGTGAACAAACCCAACACCATGGAAGCTTAGATACCACTTAGGGATTAAATTCATGGTGAAAATCCACAACAAAATGCAAGAACCTCGACGAACGCCTTGATCCTCTCCTCTTTTCTCCTCTTCTTTTCTCTTCTATCAAATCCCTAAGTAATTTTTATGAAGAGTAAATAGAATCCAATCAGATTTGTCCCCAACTTAATTACCAAAAGAGAATTTAATTAATTAGATAGTGAAAAGACCATAATACCCTTCTAAAATCCGGTTTTGACTTTCCTTATCTAGACAACCCAACTTCGAATCGACATATCTCCCTTATACAAACTCGAAACTAAGCAAACTCGGTGGCGTTGGAAAGATAATTCAGAGATATTTCCTATGTTATCTAGTAGCACACTTAACTAATCATGATCTAGGAGTTATGGTCGTTTGAAGTTTACCCAAAACTCATACTTAGCTTAACTTTGTCAAACTTTCCAAATTTGATTTTTTTCAAAAACAGTTTCTTTCCAATTCTAAGTCTTTCTACTTCTTTAAAAAAGTGAGGATTTACAATAGAAGACCATAACTCGAGGTATTCTATTCATCCAGGTGCCACTAATACGTACTGTGATATGCAGGATGTCCTTTGGTGGAATGGCATGAAGAGGGATATAGTAGATTTTGGGGATAAGTTCCCCAATTGTCAACAAGTAAAGGTAGAACATCAGAAACCACGAGGTATGACTCAAGAGATTAACATTCCTACATGGAAGTGGGAAGTGATCAACATTGACTTCATTACAGGTTTACCTCGTACTCGCAGACAGTATGACTCCATTTGGGTGATAGTAGACAGAGTTACTAAGTCCACTAACTTTTTGGCTGTTAAGACTACATATTCGACAGAGGACTACGCCAAGATTTACATTAGTGAGATAGTCAGGTTGCATGGGGCTCCTTTGTCTATCATTTCAGATTGAGGTCCTCAGTTTACCTCTTATTTCTTGAAGTCATTTAACAAAGGTCTTGGTACCCAGGTAAATCTCAGCACAACATTTTATCCGCAGAAGGATGGTCAGACAGAGTGTACCATTTAGACGTTAGAGGACATATTGAGAGCTTTTGTGATCGACTTCAAGGGTAGTTGGTATGATCACGTTCCTCTTATAGAGTTCGCCTACAATAATAGTTACCATTCCAGTATTCAGATGGCCCCTTATAAAGCATTGTATGGGCGTAGATGTAGATCTCCAATTGGTTGGTTTGAAGTAGGTGAAACAGCCTTGATAGGGCCAGATTCAGTTCATGATGTTATGGAAAAAGTTTAGCTCATCAAAGACAGACTTAAGACAACCCAGAGTCGTCAGAAGTCCTATGCAAATGTGAGGAGTAGGGACTTGGAGTTCCAAATTGAAGATTGGGTTTTCCTAAAAGTGTCACCTATGAAGGAGGTGATGAGGTTTGACAAGAAAGGGAATCTCAGTCCCAGGTATGTAGGTCCTTACAGAATCTTGAGTAGGGTTGGTAAAGTGGATTATGAGTTAGAGTGTGGGTGATCAAGCATCGATTGTACCATTAGAGAGTGTGGATGTGAAGGATATCCTTGGTTATGAAGAGGTGGTAGTTCAAATTCTTTATCGTTAGGTTCGAAGGTTGAGAAACAAAGAGGTCACTTCAGTTAAGGTTTTGTGGAGGAGTTAGTCCATAGAGGGAGCTACTTGGAAAGTGATGTGAGGCCAAAATACATATTTTTAATCATTATTCACCTCACATTTATTATTTATTTTTGTCCTTTTTGATCTTGAATTTTATGGATTGTGCTAAATAGTATATTTTATTTGTAGGATTAAATTGATGGAAAATTGGAGAAGTTTGGAGCTAAAACGAATTAAAGATGAAAAGTTGAAGAAGGAAATCAAGCAGGCAGCTTAATAGAAATAAGTTAATATAATATTAATATAATTTATATGCAAATAAGGAAAGAAAAACTTACCTGCTGGTCCACGTGTAAGACAACAACATCAAAAGAACTTACACGCACAAAATTGGAAGCTACACGCGGAGAAAAAGGAATCCAATTCCTTTTGGTTTTGGATTCCTTATTTTATTTGGACTCAATTATTTTATTTAGGGTTTCATACATCTATAAATAGTGCATAAGAATAATTATTTGCGAGAGATCATTGATAGGAAATACTTTTTAGGGTTCTTTTCTTCTTCATTTTCTTATTTAGAGATAAATTTTATTACTATTATTCTAGTTCTTGACTTGGGAGATTAACTTGCAAATTTAGCAATTCTTAATTTCCTGAGTTCGTTTTGAAGATTTTGGTGTTGCAATTCCAGTTGAATTTCTGGGTTTATTATTCTTCTTACGTAAGTTCATAATTCTTTCATCTAAAACAATGAATTATGTTCATATGATTATGGGTAACTAAACTCCACAACTAGGATTGTGGGAACCATGAGCGATTAACAAAGTATGAATAGTAAATAAGCAATTCTTGAAT
>JAJOOS010007289.1:0-68812 GCA_029582725.1 Solanum chiquidenum
ATATATATATATATATATATATATATATATATAATTCCTATAATTTTTCTAACTGACATATTGAATTAATTGTATAAAGAGATTACTCATTATAAAACTAATTGGGGAGTCACATGATTGCCTATTATTGGCAATCAATGAACCTTGTATGGCATTTTTAGCCCAGTTTCATGGACATGCATGAAATATCATAGTCTAGGTAACGAGGTATGTCACGGTACGCCCCCCAAGGATCTTGTATGGTCTGCCTACAGGCCTGTATCAATCAACTGAATTCACGACAGGAAATTTTAACTAACTCTATCTGAATTTTATTAAAAAATAGTGTTGCATGTATAGTCCTAAGAAAACCACATCACACTTCAGAATAGGCTATAATCTCCACTACATGTAAAGACTTGTAATAATTAACTCTTGAATCATACAACTCGAGATACAATTTGTGATTACATTCTTTAGCTTAAGAATCATATATCTATGTGACCTATACACCTAAAAATAGTCGGTAGCCCACTTCTTACTTTAAATTTATGTGACATAGACACCCGCAAACTTCTAAGAGTTTCAACTGAAGACACATATAACTATTTAAAAATATGACTTACTTGACCATAAAAGAGTACTATAACTATATAGGTTTAGGACTCCAACATGAGAGGATTTGTTAAATAGGATAACTTGCTTTCAACTATCATATAATATTTGGTTACATTTATAGGAATAAAATGCGACTTCAAGTCAAGCCTTAATCATGAAAGATGTTTTAGCTTCATATGTCTTACTACGAGACTTACTATCTTACATTGTATCGCCAAAATCCTTTGCTGGAAATTTTATCTATACCGTATCATCATAAAAGGGTACTATACTAAGCTAATCAATATGCTCAACAAGGCTCCAAATGCAATAATAGTTCACGAGCGACAAGCTTAACAATTAGTATAGATAAATAGTGCATAGCCACACCCTTCTCTTTCTCTACTTTCCAAGTGGGCTCATGAATTAAATTCGAGTTTAATATGTAACACCCCGACTTTTCGAAACGTCTAAATTAACTCGTACCTTTGTGGAACGACTAAGTGGGTGAGTAATAAATTAATAATGATGTGGTATGTCATATATTAAGTGTTAAGGGTTGTATCTCAAGTTTTGAACTAAGGTAGGTCGCAAAATAAAAGTTGGCGAAAGTTATCGTAAGTTCCTTTTTAAAGATTTCTCTGAAATTTGGGTAAAATGTGTCGGAAGTTTTATCCCATCTATAAAGATTTATGAGTCCCACGACCCATTAAATTGAAGGTCTGCGAGTCTAGTTTCCAACGCATCAAATGGTTCGTTCATACGACTTCAGAATAGAGAGATATTCGCGTTTTTGCGAGACTGCGCAAGCAGGCACATGAGGTGGGTTTCCTAGGTCGGTGGAAGCTTATAAAATAGCATCTTCTTCATTTTTCTTCATTCCAACTCGTAAGAAACCTACGAAAATCAGAGAATTACTCCTCAAATCATCCTTGGTGTTCATGAACTCTTCTTGGCTCCTTATCAAAAATTGCCCTACGTCGTGAGCTCGTCGTTTTGGTATAATTTTCACGGTGAATTGAGCGGTGTAGCTTCGTGGAGGTTGTGGCAGCAGGTTTTTTTCCAGTGTATTGATTTTATTCAAGTGTTCTGGGTGTGTAAAGAAAGGTAGGAATCACCTTTGATCCGTTACAGATACCTTAGGTCTTGGATAGTATTTTATGATAGGAATCTGTATCAATTGTCGAATTGTCATAGTAATTTTTATCCTTAATCACTGATTGATTTTACCTTTTTCTTTAGTGGTTTAGTGGTGCGGACAGAGGTTTTTTCAGCATAAATTATAAAGGAAAAGGTGTGTTAAGGCTACTCCCTTTGTTTGGCATGTTTCCTTAGAGCTTGGGAGTGATATAATAGGGTAGTTAATGTTGGTGATCTTGTAGATATAATTGTGAGTGGTTGGCTGATTGAGTGGTTATAAACCCTCATTTTAGGGACTCATAATCTATTAAGAACGACCCCAAGTTAGGAATGACTTGGCGACTATTCATATATATTGTTTATAGCTAAATTGTTCACCTTCAGCCTATTCAATTGTTTGTTGTCGCCCTTGGGGCTATTGTGGTTAGCTGTTGAGCTATGACCTTCCTATGTTTGTTATGATGTTGTCTAATAGGACTATGTTATTGCCAAAGAGGTCTATGAGTTTCCCACGAGGCTATATTGATGCCAAAGAGTGTTATGTGTTGCCTACGGGCCTATTTCGATGCCAAAGAGGGCTATGGGTTCCCTACAGGGCAGTGTTGATGCAAAAGAGGGCTATGTTTTGCCTACAGGGCTATGTTGATGCAAAAGAGGGCTACGTTCCACCCACAAACCTATGATGTTACCTAAGAGGGATATGTGCTGCCTACGGGGATATATCATTGCCAAAAAGGGCTACGTGACTTCTTACAAAGACAAGGGGCTACCGATAGGGGTATGTAGATTGATTTGAAACCTACTGGGCTTATGGGGGACTAGGTAGGTGGTATGTTATTTGTACCTTTCGAGCTTATGGGGGCTTGGTTAGGTTTGATCATTTTTGTTTTTTTAGATTCAGTAGTGGGTTAGCATGCTTATCTAAATATTTATTTCCTTACATGATTGCTTTAAGTATATTATAATACTTTTTTATTTATTCTATATCCTTTTATACTCTGTACATTATTTTGTACTGATACCCCCTTGCCTGGGGGCGCTGCATTCATGCATGCAAGTCCTAACAAACAACCCAGTATACCTCCTCAGCAACTGGATTGACTTCTATCCGGTTGGCAATCCCCTTTGCTCCGGATCTACCAGAGTTTGGAGGTTTGTTAGATTTTGTTGTATATATTTTTATGGATAGGCTGGGGACTGTTCCGCCAATATTTACTACACTTATAGGCATGTAGACTAGTGTGTCGGGTGTACAACTACGTTATGGCCATGCTGGCCTGGTTTTGTTGGTTTGCTGAAGCTTATGGTTGTTTGATATATTGTCTTCATATATACTTGCTTTCAGCTTTTGTATAGAGATCATGGTGCCCTCGATGGCCTAATCAGGAAAATTATGCTAGTTGGCCAAAACCGTACATATTCACTAGCCGTCTGACAGGTCTCAGAGTCATCACCAGATGTTGTGACAGGTAGATTAATTGTTTTCTCTCATTGTGCTTATGCTTTGATAGATCCTAGATCTACTATATCTTATGTTACTCCATTTATTGTGGGAAATTTATGTATAGTAGCAGAGTCATTAGATCAACCATTTATTATACCTACACCAGTTGGTGGGTCTATTACTACCAGGAGAGTCTATCGAGGTTGCACGGTATAAATTATTGATGGTTAGACCTCTGTAGACTTGGTAGAGTTAGATATGGTTGATTTCGATGTCATTATGGGTATGGACTGGTTAGCGTCTTGTTCTGCTAATGTTGAGTACCGGACAAAGATTGTTAGATTCCACTTTCCAGGAGAGGTAGTTCGGGAATGGAAAGGCGATACAGAAACCCTAAAAGGTAGTTTTATTTCCTATCTTAAGGCAACGAGGATGATTAATAATGGTTGTATTTGTCATCTTGTTCACGTTCAATATATAGATGCAGAACCACCGACTCTTCAGTCTATTCTGGTAGTTAATGAGTTTGTAGATGTATTTCCAGACGAGCTCCCAAGTCTTCCTCTAGAGCGGGAAATTGATTTTGCTATCGATATGCTACCAGGTACACAACACATATCTATCTCTCCTTATAGAATGGCTCTTGCTGAGCTAAAGAAGTTGAAGGATCAGCTAAAAGAATTACTTGATAAAGGCTTTATCAAGCCTAGTGCTTCACCATGGGGTGCGCCAGTGTTATTCGTGAGGAAAAAAGTTAGCTCACTAAGAATGTGTAACCATTACCGACAGCTAAATAAGGTGACTATAAAGAATAGATATACCCTTCCGAGGATCAATGACTTGTTTGATCAACTACAAGGTGCTAAGTACTTCTCGAAGATTGATTTGAGATCAGGGTACCATCAGGTATGAGTTCGGGAGAAAGATATTCCGAAGACGGCTTCTAAAACTAGATATGGGCATTTTGAGTTCTTTGGTTATGTCTATTGGATTGACCAATGCCCCATCAGTGTTTATGGACCTGATGAATAGCATATTCAGGTTGTATCTAGATACGTTTGTGATTGTATTTATTGATGATATTTTGGTCTATTCACATTCAAAAGTTGAGCATGCAGATCATTTGCGAGCAGTCTT
Source organism: Solanum chiquidenum (assembly GCA_029582725.1). NCBI lineage: Eukaryota > Viridiplantae > Streptophyta > Magnoliopsida > Solanales > Solanaceae > Solanum > Solanum chiquidenum. The sequence continues at coordinate 4,298 of JAJOOS010007289.1, forward strand.
TCAGGTTCTTCAAGACCAAAAGCTTTACGCAAAGTTCTCTAAGTGTGAGTTATAGTTGAGCTCTGTGGCTTTCCTAGGCCATATTATATCAGATACAGGCATTAAGATTGATACACAAAAGATTGAGGCGGTAATGTCTTGGCCCAGACCTATGACTTCGACTGAGGTTCATAGTTTCTTAGGGTTAGCTGGATACTACAGAAGGTTTGTAGATGGGATTTCTTCACTTTCAGCACCATTAACGAAGCTGACTCAAAAATTAGCTAAGTTCCTGTGGACTGAGGCTTGCGAGCATAGTTTCCAGAAGCTGAAGGACAGGTTGACATCAGGACCAGTTCTAGCATTGACAGAGGGTTCAGAGGGCTATGCGGTGTACTGTGATGTTTATGGTGTTGGGTTGGGATGTGTTCTAATTGAGCATGGTAAGGTTATATCATATTCTTCAAGGCAGTTGAGGAAGCATGAGAAGAACTATCCGACCCACGATTTAGAGTTGGTTGCAGGTGTGCATGCGTTATAGATCTGGAGACACTATATGTAAGGTGTTCATGTTGAAATCTTAACAGAACAGAAAAGCCTTCAATATATCTTTAGACAAAAGGAGTTAAATCTGCGACAACGTCGATGGCTTGAATTACTCAAAGACTACGACGTGGATATTTTATATCATCCAGGAAAGGAAAATGTGGTAGCGAATGCCCTCAGTCGAAGATCTATGGGTAGTTTATCATATTTAGGTGTTGAGAAGCGTGAGATAGTGCGAGAGCTTAATCAGCTAGCTAGCTTGGGAATCAGATTGTTAGAGGCAGACGATAGTGGGGTCACAATTCAGGACACAGCCATATCATCTCTAGTTGTGGAGGTAAACTCATGGAAACAAGAGGATCCTAACATAGAGCAGCTCAGAGCCAAGGCTCAGGACCAACAGTCTTTAGCATTTGATATAGCAGGAGATAAAGTCCTCAGATATAGCGGTCGATTGTTTGTTCTGAATGTTGCAGGGCTTTGACATCGGATTATGGAAAAGGCACATCATTCCCATTATTCTATTCACCCTAGTTCGATGAAGATGTACCATGATATTAAGGAGATCTATTAGTGGCACGGGATGAAGAAGGACGTTGTTGAGTTTATGGCACAGTATCCTATTTGCCAACAGGTGAAGGTTGAGCACCAAAAGCCCGCTGGGCTAGTCCAGGAAATAGCCATTCCTTTGTGGAAGTGAGAAGCAATTAATATGGATTTTGTTACAGGGTTACCTCGATCGCGTCGTAAGTTTGACTCTATTTGGGTAATTTTTGATAGACTAACAAAATCAGCCCACTTCTTGCCAGTCAAGACTACTTTCACAGCTGAAGATTATGTAGGGCTTTACATCCGAGAGATTTTTAGGTTGCACAGCGTCCCAATATCTATTATCTTGGATCGAGGAGCACAATTTACCACTAACTTCTAGAAGTCTCTCCAGAAAGGTTTAGGGACGCAAGTTAGTCTCAGTACAGACTTTCACCCTCAGACAGATGGCCATGCTGAATGCACCATTTTAACATTTGAGGACATGTTATGAGCATGCATGCTAGACTTTAATGGAACTTGGGATGACCACTTACCTCTTATTGAGTTCGCATACAATAATAATTATCATTCCAGCATCGGGATGGCACCTTATGAGGCTTTGTATGGGAGAAAATGTAGATCCCTCATTGGATGGTTCGAGGTAGGTTAGTCAGGGTTGATTGGACCTGACTTAGTATAGTAGATAGTGGAGTAGGTTAAGCTCATTTGGGAGAGGTTGCTAACATCTCAAAGCCAACAGAAGTCACACTCAGATGTGTGACGAAGGGACTTAGAGTTTAGTGTCGATAACTGGGTATTCTTAAAAGTCTTGCCTATGAAAGGTGTTATGATATTTGGCAAGGAAGGCAAGCTTAGTCCAAGATTCATTGGGCCATACCAGATCCTTCGAAGGGTAGGAAAAGTGGCTTATGAGTTAGAATTGCCATCGGGGCTAGAATCTGTTCATCCAGTTTTCCATGTATTGATGCTACGAAAGTGCGTAGGAGACCCTTATCTGGTTGTCCCAGTTGAGGATGTTCAGATCACAGAGGTTTGTCCTACGAGGAAACTCTAGTTTCCATATTAGATCGACAGGTCCGTAAATTGAGGACCAAGGAGGTGGTTTTGGTTAAAGTATTATGGAGAAACAAGAATAGAGAAGAGGTGACCTGGGAAGCTGAGGATGGAAAGAGGTCAAAATATCCTCACTTGTTTCATACCCTAGGGTGATAGCATATCAGTTTATATTAGTGCAGTAAGGTAAGATACCCATCTAATTATTTTCTATATATTATTGCTTATTATTATGGTTGTTGTCGTTGTATTTTTGCTCTCACTTTTATTGCGGAACTATAGTGCTTACTTATTTATGTTATCCTGTGAGACATCTAGGTTAAAATTTCTGCATTTCAGCTTCTGGATAGTCACATTTACAAAGGATAGTCTGCCTAAATTTTGGCCAATCCTAAAGACTTAACCGCATGACTAAGATTTTTCATTCGAGGACGAATGTTTCTAAGGGGGGAAGGATGTAACACCCCAACTTTTCGAAACGTCTAAATTGACTAGTACCTTCGTGGAAAGACAAATAGGGTGAGTAAAAAATTAATAATGATGTGGTATGTCTAATTTTAAGTGTTCAAGGGTTGTATCTCAAATTTTGAAGTAAGGTAAGTCGCAAAATAAAAGTTGGCAAAAGTTATCGTAAGTTCCTTTTTAAAGATTTCTCTAGTATTTGAGTAACAAGTCTCGGAAGTTTTCTCCCAATCTATAAATATTTATGGGGACCACGACCCATTAAATCTAAGGTCTACGAGTCTAGTCTCCAACGCATCAAACGGTTCATTCATACGACTTTAGAATAGAGAGATATTCGCATTTTCGCGAGACTGCGCAAGCAGGCACGTGAGGTGGATCCCCTACGTCGGTGGAAGCTTATAAGATAGTATCTTCTTCATTTTTCTTTATTCTAACTCATAAGAAACCCACGAAAATCAGAGAATTACTCCTCAAATCATCCTTGTGTGTTCATGATCTCTTCTTGGCTCCTTAACAAAAATTGCCCTACGTCGCGAGCTCATCGTTTTGGTATAATTTTCATGGTGAATTGAGCGGTGTAGCTTCATGGAGGTAGTGGCAGCAGGGTTTTTTCCAGTGGATTGATTTTATTCAAGTATTCTGGGGGTGCAAAGAAAGGTAGGAATCACCTTTTATCAGTTTATGGATACCTTAGGTCTTGGATAGTAATTTACGATAGTAATCCGTATCAATAGTCGAATTATCGTAGTAACTTTTATCCTTAATTACTGATTGATTTTACCTTTTTCTTTAGTGTTTTCGTGGTGCGGACTGAGGTTTTTTCAGCATAAATTATAAAGGAAAAGGTATGTTAAGGTTATTCCCTTCGTTCAGCATGTTTCCTTAGAGCTTGGGAGTGATATAATAGGGCTGTTAATGTTAGTGATCTTCTAGATGTAACTATGAGTGGTTGGCTGATTGAGTGGTTATAAACCCTCATTTTAGGGACTCATAATCTGTTAAGAATGATCCCAAGTTAGGAATGACTTGGTGACTATTCATATATATATTTCTTACAGCTAAATTGCTCGACTTCAGCCTATTCAATTGTTGGTTGTCGCCCTTGGGGCTATTGTGGTTAGCTGTTGAGCTATGAACTTCCTATGGGGGCTATGATGTTGTCTAATAGGACTATGTTATTGCCAAAGAGGGATATGTGTTGCCCACCGGGCTATATTGATTCCGAAGAGTGTTATGTATTGCCTATGGGGCTATTTTGATGCCAAAGAGGGCTATGTGTTGCCTACAGGGCTATGTTGATGCAAAAGAGGGCTATGTATTGCCTACAGGGCTATGTGGATAGAAAAGAGGGCTATGTGTTGCCTACAGGGCTATGTTGATGCAAAAGAGGGCTCTGCGCTGCCTACGGGGATATATTATTGCCAAAAAGTGCTACGTGACTTCTTAGAATGACAAGGGGCTATCGATAGGGGTATGTAGATTGATTTGGCACCTTCTCGGCTTATGGGGGCCTAGGTAGGTGGTATGTTGTTTGTACCTGCCGAGCTTATGGGGGCTTGGCTAGGTTGTTGTTTGATCATTTTTGTATTTTTAGATTCAGTAGTGGGTTAGCATGCCTATCTAAACTTTTATTTCTTTACCTGATTACTTTGAGTATATTATGATACTTGCTCATTTAGTCTATAATATTGTATACTCTATACATTAATTTGTATTGAAGCCTCATTGCCTGGGGGCGCTGCATTCATACATGAAGGTCCTAACAGACGACCCAGTAGACCTCCTCAGCAGTAGGATTGACTTCTATCTGGTTGGCTAGCCTCTTTCCTCCGGAGCTGCCAGAGTTTGGAGGTTTGTTAGCTTTTGTTGTGTATATTTTTATGGGTAGGCTGGGGCCTGTCCCGCCAATCTTTACTACTCTTAGAGGTTTGCAGACTAGTGTGTGGGGTATACAACTATGTTCTGGCCATGTTGGTCTAGTTTTGTTGGTTTGTTGAAACTTGTTGTTGTTTGATATATTTTCTTCATATATACCTGCTTTCAGTTTTTGTATAGAGATCATGGTGGCTCGACAGCCTAATCAGGACTTCTATGCTTGTTGGCTATTTCTTTATATGAATTCTTGGGAGTTTCTGTTTCTTTTATAGATCTGTTGACATGGGCCTTGTCGGCCGAGGGCTTAGTTTTATGCTGAGATATAATTGTTTGTTTTCTTGATTGCGTGTGTCTGTCATGCACTAGTAGCAAATGGTTTAGCAGGGTCGGCTCGGGCCTGAGTTTTGGCAATAAGAGCCAGTTGTGCCCCTTGAGTTGGGGCGTGACACAATATTACTCCCAAATCCTTTAAACATAAAGAACCATCCCCTTAATCATCAAAATTTAACATATAAAGTTCAAACTCATGGCTTCCGAACACCATCCAGTGAGTTCTTTGTTAACGACGTCAAATTCTCTTATAAGCTCATAGTTTTTTTGGTAGAGAACTACTACCATCAATGGAAATAATAGCTGCTCATATAAACAGTTTCAAAATATTCTTAAGTAATTTAGGAATTTCATCAAATATTTTTTGAGCGACAAACTTTCAAGAACTACAAAAGTCACAGTTTCTATACCTAACCTTCCATTTTATTGTAAGCAGCTTACTTCCCCAATACAATACAACCCACCCCTCATTTAGTTAAAAAAAACAGCCAACACAACCTTCTACAAACTCCCTCCTCACCAAGAACATCAAAACATCAAATACAATGGGTAAAACATGAACTCACGGCTTCCAATCACCATCCCGTGAGTCCTACTTGTAAATTATACCCTAAACCATTCTTAATATACTATTTATGAAGATAGAAGAGGATTCACACCTCTTTGACCAAGAAAAGCAATCCTTTCCCTTTTAAATCTTCAAGAGCAACACGTTTTTCCTTAAATAAAACACTTGGCTAAGTATATCGATAGGTCTATGGAAAGAAAGAGACTTGATTCTTGAAGAAATCAACTTACCTTAAGCTTGGAAGGATTGGAGATGAGAAAGACTTGAAAATATAACTTAAAACCACTACTTACACTTTCTGGAGTATATGGGAAATGAAATCCCTAAATCCTAATATAAAAAAAAACAAGTTTGGCCAACTTTCTCTAAAGTGCCACACTTCCCATAGTGATTGGGCAGTGCGTGTATCTGTTGTAGAATATTCATAACTTCTTAATCCGAAGTTGTATTAATAAGTAGTTTGTTTTTCTAGAAATGAAACTCAAATACCTTTCATTTAATAGGTTGTAGGTCCTTTAACTCTCTATATATTACGAGATATGCTTGTTCAAAATTTGCTGATAAATAAGATCATTTGAAGTATTCCTCCGTAACGAACCTTTAAACTTGAACCTTTTCTTTAATGATCTCTTTGGCCTAAAACTTTTGTTTAACCCTTCTAATAACTTGATATAAGGGTTATATGGTTTTCCCAACTATTTTCAACTATATTTCCCCGATATCACACCTATGTATTGGTGTTTACGAGTCACAAATGTATTTTAAGTTACGAGGTATTATATTATCCCCCCTTAGGATCATTCATCCTCAAATGAAGGTTGCACCTTAAGATGGTTCAAACTCTCTTATCTTACAATATTTTTGGTAGAATTTGTATTGTAAAAATACCTATCCAAAACCTGTCACCTAACCAGAGGAACATGTGGTGTTCGTATCAAGTACCTAAACATATAACATATAATTAAGTAGTACTGCAAAGTACGGGTAAACCGGATACTCAAATGAAAGTAGTTATGACGTTAAGAACCTTTGGGCGGCTACTAAATTAAGTGGGGATACTTGGCTTTTATGTCAGGCTCTGCGTCCCAAGTGGCTTGTTCTACATTCTGACTTCTCCATAGTACCTTGATTGATTCTCTGTCTTTGGTCCCCAACTTCCTGACAAGTTGGTCTAATATAGCCACTAGGACATCCTCAAATGATTAGTCTTCTGATAGTTCCATACATTCTATAGGAATAACCTGTGAAGGATCTCCCAAGGATTTGTGTGACATTAACACATGAAAGACCGGATGTACTATAGCGAAAACTCGAGGAAAATCCACCCCATAGGTTACCTAGTCAATTTTATGTGTAACTTTGAATGAACCAACATACAAGGGGATCAACTTACCTTTTCTCCCAAATCGTATAATGCCCTTTATAGGTGATACCTTTAAGAATACCTTGTCATTAACCTGGAACTCTATGTCTCTATGGCGTACATCTACAAATAATTTTTACTGGCACTGATCAGTCATCATCGCTCTTCTATCAACTCTACTTTTTCAACAACTTACTGATCAAGATTTGCTCCTAATATTCGAGTTTCACCTATTTCAAACCAACCAATAAGAAATCTTCACTGATGCCCATAAAGAGCTTCAAATAGAGTCATGCCAATCCTGGAATGATAGTTATTATTATTGGAACATTCTATCAAGGGCATATGATCATCCCAATTGCCTTTAAAGTCTAGAACATGTGCTCTCAATATATCTTCTAGCTTTTGAATAGTGCATCCGGCTTAGCCGTCTATTTATGGGTGAAATACGATGCTAAGGTTCACCTGTGTGCCCAAACTCTTCAATAATGACATGCAGAAATGTATCGTCACTTAGGCTCCCCTATCTAAAATAATAGATATTGGAGTCCTATGAGAGCAAAAAAATCTCCTTATATGTACATATATATATATATATCTTGGCATACTCTTCAGTTGTGTTGCCTGATTTAACTGGCAAGAAGTGGGATAATTTCATGAAATGTTCAGTGATCACCCAAATGGAATCAAGTTTCTTAAAAGAGAAACACAAACCTATATTGTAATCCATATTAATAGCCTCTCATTTCCATATTGTAATATCCATAGTCTGAGCTAGTCCACCGAGCCTCTGATGTTCTGCTTTAACTTGTTGGCAATTAGAGCATTGTGCCACGTACTCTATGATATTTCTCTTCTTGTCATTCCACCAGTAGATCTCCTTAAGGTAGTGATACATCTATGTGGAGCGTGGATTAATTGAGTATCAGGAACAATATGCTTCATTCATGATTTTCTGCAGCAACCCTTCAATATCAGGAACACATAGCCTGCCTTGGCATCTCAAGGTGTCATCTCCTACTAACTCAAATATAGGAACACATTGCCTGCCTTGGCATCTCAAAGTGTCATCTCCTACTAACTCAAATATAGTGATTTGGTGTTCTTGAATCTATTCTCGATATTACACCAATATAAGATCATCGTACTATTTTTCTTTCGCCAATGCACCTAATGATGATTCGGTAGTATTTTCACAACTATGCCTCCATCTGCAGATTCTAAAAGTCAGACTCCTAGGCTGGCTAATCTGTGAATATCTCGTACTACTTCATGTTGAATACACGGTAAATGTACTAGGCTTACCATAGATAGTCAACTAAGAGCTTCTGCTACCACGTTAGCTTTGCCGGGCTGGTAGAGAATGTTGACATCATAGTCCTTCACCAACTCTAACCACCTTCTCTACCTCAAATTCAAGTCTTTTTGCTTGAAGAGATATTTTAGACTCTTATGATCTACAAATATATCAACATGTACCCCATATAAATAGTGCCACAAAATCATAAGCACAAATAGCACTATGTTAAGCTCCAAATCATGAGTAGGGTAGTTTGTTCATGTTTCTTCAAATACAGAAAAGTGTATGTTATAACTTTCCCATGTTGCATCAAGACGCACCCTAGGCCAATGCCTGAAGAATCACAATAAACTACATACCCTTTTGTACCCTCTAGTAAAGTCAATACGAGGGCCTTAGTCAATCTATCTTTAAGCTCTTGGAAGCTTTTTTCACAAGCGTCGAAGCACTAGAACTTCACTGCCTTCTACATCAACTTTGTCGGTGGTGCAGAAATAGCGAGAAGTCCTCAAAAAATCTTCAGTAATAGCGAACTAACCTTAAGAAACTACGCACTTCCATTAGAGTATTAGGTTGTGGCCAACTCTTTACAACCTAAATCTTTTGGAAGTCTACTGTAATGCCTTCACTAGAGACCACATGGCCAAGAAAAGCCACATTGTTCATCCAAAACTCACATTAAGAAAACTTGGTATATAATTAGTGCTCTCTGAATGTTTGTAGGACAACTCTTATATGGTTTGCATGTTTTGCAACATCACGTGAATATATCAATATGTTATCTATAAATAAAATCATGTGAATACCAAGTAAGGGTTTGAATACCCTATTCATAATATTCATAAAGGTTGATGGAGCATTTGTCAGTCCAAACGACATCACGAGGAACTCAAAGTGTTCATATCTCATCCAGAACGCTATTTTGGAAATATCTACTTCGTGAATCTTCAACTGATGATATCCAGATCGCAAGTCAATCTTTCAAAAGCATTTATCACTTTGAAATTGATCAAATAAATCATATATCCTTGGAAGGGGGTATTTGTTCTTTATTGTCACTTTATTAAGTTGTCTGTGATCTATACGTATCCGCATTGTTCCATCTTTCTTGTGCACAAATAGTACTAGAGAACCCCACAGTGATATGTTTGGGCAGATAAAACCTTTGTCAAGAAAATATATCAACTACTCATTTAGATCTTTCGACTCTGTTGGTGCCATTCTATAAGGCGCAATAGATATAGGTTGGGTATCGGGATCTATATCGACACCAAAATAAATATTTCTAATTAGAGGTAGTCTAGGAAGTATGTTAAGAAAAATATCTGAACATTCATTCACAATAGGCACATGTTGAAGATCGCCACTTGTTTCTCAGTTTCAAGGTTTCTTACTTGGATAAGGTGATATAAACATCTGTCCACTATAAGTTTTTGTGCCTTATGATAGGAAATAAAACTTCCTCTAGGCATCATAGCATTATCTCTCCGCTCTAGGACTGGATCGCCCAGGAAATGGAATCGAGAAATCTTAGCTCAGCACTCAACTGTAGCATAATAAGAGGACAGTCAATCCATGCCCATAATGACATCAAAATCAACCATTTATAACTCTATCAAATTTTTCAATGTGTGGCAGCCACATATTGTTACTAGGCACCCATAATAAACTCTTCTAGATATAATAAACTTTTCTACTGGAGTCGATACTGCAAATGGATCACATACTAACACATACAGATCAAAAGGGCCTAGTGGGCTACTTTACCATGGAACCAAAACTAAGTCTAACAAGCCTGTAAAGAGTATACATTTGAAAATATGATGACTAGTCGGGACAGGGCCCCTACAAACCCATTCTAACATATGTACATATATAGAAAAATATAGGCTCTATATATATGATAGCTCTAGGCAGAGGTGGATCTTACCAACTACTAAACTGGCAGTCTCTGGTCTACTAGAAATGTTTGTTGTGTTGAGTACTGGAACCTACATATATATCAAATGCAGCACCACAAAATAGGGACGTCAGTACATATGAAACATGTACTGGTATGTAAAGCAGACTGAATAGCAAGTAGACATGTAAGAATTCTCAAATGAATCAAATATCAAGTAAATCTAAGCATATTTATGCAGGAGACATAATCCAAAATTGGAATTGTGACCAATCTCAAGGGTCCTCATCTAAAATTACATGGCTTATTCATTTATATATATAATTCCTATAATTTTCCTAATTGATATCTTTACTTCGTTGTATAGCTTATTTTCTCTTTGTAAGACTAACTGTGAGGGAGTCACAGATAGTCTACCGTTGGCAATCAATGAACCTTGTATGGAATTTATTGCCCACTGTCAATAACATGCATGAAATCTCATTGTCTAGGTAACAAGGTCTCTCACAGTACCCCCCAGGGGCTCTGGTATGATCTTCTCGCAGCCATGTAGCAGTCGGGTGAATCCGCGATGGGAAATTCCAACGGACTCTATCTGAATTATGTGCACAAAATAGTGTCGCACGTAGTAGTCCTAAAAATATCCATCCAACGCTACAGAATAGGCTATAACCTCAAATGCATGTGAAGACTTGTAATAATTAACTCATGAATCATACAACTCATGATACAATTTGTGATTATTTTCTTTAACTTAAGAATCATATATCTATGTGACCTATATACCTATGAATAGTTTGTCACCAACTACTTCCTTTAAATTTATGTGACATATACACTCGCTAACTTCTAAGAGTTTGAATTGAAGACATGTATAGTTATGTGAAACATATGACTTCCTTGACCAAAAAAGAGTACTATGACTCTTTTAACTGTAGGACTCTAACATGAGAGGGTTTATAAAAAAGGAATAACTTGTTTTAAAGTATCATATAATCTCTTATTACATTTATAGGAAGAACATGCGACTTCAAGGTCTGCCATAGTGACGAAAGAGGTTTTAGCTTCACATACCTTATTTCGGGACTTACTATCTTTTGGTATGTCACCAAGATCATTTGCTAAAAAATTTATCTATAACATAACATCATAAAATGGTACTAGAATAAGCTACTCAAGAAGCACAACAACACTGAAAATACAATAATAGTTTATGAGCAACAAACTCATTAATTACTACAGATAAATGACATATCACCACACCCTTCTCTTTCTCTACTTTCTAAGTGGGATTATGAATTATATACGAGTTCAATATTACTTCCAAATCCTTTAAACATAAAGAACAATCCCCTTCATCATCCAAAATTAATATATAAAGTCGAACTAATGGCTTCCGAACACCATCCAATGAATTATTTGTCAACGGTATCAAATTCCCTAGAAAGATCATTGTTTAAGTTGGTAGAGAACTACTATCATCAATGACAATAAAATGAGCTCATATAAACATCTACAACATACTCTTAAGTAATTTAGACATCTCATCAAACATTTCGCTAGCGACAATCTTTAAAGAACTATAAAAGTCATGTTTTCTATATCTAGCCTTCCATTTTATAATAACCAGCTTACTACCCCAATACAATACCATCCACCCCTCATTTAGTCAAAACAAAAGCCAATACGGCCTTCTGCAAACTCCTTCCTCACCAAGAACATCAACTACAATGGGTAAAATAAGGACTCACGGCTTCCTATCATGGTCCCGTGAGTCATACCGGTAAATTATACTTAAGCCATTCTTAAAATACTATTTATGGAGACAAAATAAAATTAATACCTCTATGACCAAGAAGAGAAATCTCTGCCCTTTTTATTCTCCAAGAACAACACATTTTTTCCTTCAAGAAAACACTTGGCTAAGTATATCTATAGGTGTATGGAGAGAAAAACACTTTATTCTTGAAGAAATCAACTTACCTTATGCAAATGATCAGGAAACATGAAACTTAAATATAACTAAAAAACCCAAACCACCCATTTACCACACTTAATATGACAACACTCTTTGGAACCCATACGTTCTTACTCTGATGTCAACTCTGACATTTAGACATTCCACCCTAATACAACTCTAAGAATTTCCAACTCTACCTGTTATGCCACATCCATATCATATCATGTCTAACCTCCCTATCAAATATAAATTTTCCGAATATTCATACATTATTAACTCTACTAACCAACCTACTACTCTCCCTCGAATCCTCATGACAGAATCTTACTAGATAACCTTAACTTATATTCCCCTTATCAATTATGTTCTAAATAGTGAACAACCATAACTAGTTACCTTCTTTAACAAAATACCTGACTCCTGCGATGAACTTATCCTAATAACCACCACATAGAAATATACCATGTACAACTCTAATCACATATATACATAGTCTGGACTCTCAGTCTATAATCTGATGTGATATGCACAACTTAAACATGAAAGAAATAATTAACTTATAGACCATTACTATCGGCCAACACATATATACCACCGGTCACAACTTTATATAAATTACAAATTACAATTCTTACCTTAAACCAATGCATGAAACATGTCCCACATGGTCACAAATACACATACCCGATCCTCTCATGGACCAACATGCACTAATCACATTATGAATAAGTAAACCCAGTTCATTCATGGAAACAACATGTAAACCTGGTTCTCTCATAGAACCCACACACAAATTGTTAGTGTACCGGAGTGGTATCTGAGCCAACCATATATGATTTATACTAGGTATGATATCCGAGTCAACTGTTAGTCTCTTTTAATGGCATTGTACCCGATCGAACAATCATTCACCGGTAACATACACAACAACAATCACAATGTACAATCACACTTGGAACCACAAGTAAATAACAGACTCAGTGTATGAGATTATCAACATAGGTCATTTCACATTAGCCCTTAGTTTCATGTCATGCATGGTACAAGTAATACTACAAGCAGTAGACATGCATACTTTACATACTTGGAAACACACAATCATCACCTACCCGAAGGATTCCTTCTTGAATACTTCCTAAGAAGATCGAATGTCACACCCAAGGCAACCCCTTGATGTAACACGGGACCTAGGACCACGAGTGACCCCAAACTAATCCTAAACAGGCATATCATAAGCATACTTAAAGATTTTACTGAAAAATAGAATTATTGAGCGGAAGCTTAAACATGAGATCAAAATGAAATTATGGGGAATACCCATTCTAAGTCTGAATATATAAACGACTGAGAGTTCAATAAATTGAAACATCAAACTCCAACTAAAATGGAATCTAATTATGTCTGAATAAAAGCCTCTAACTGACTAGAGATGTTGGGACATGTTCCCAAGTAACTCGAGCAAACGTAAAACTAAAAGGACTACGAATGAAAGAAAACATGTCCATCGTCATCGAAGAATGAGGACTCACCACTAATACTGTTGAGCTGGAGATCGGGAAGTATCTATGTGTGATTTGAGTGATGAGGACATGAACCTACATCACGAGAAGATGTAGCGCAGAGTATGTGTCAATACTTGAAAGGTACTAAGCATGCAGGATAGGATAAAACGGAACAACAATACATAACTAAAATAAAGCATGTTGAGCAATGATATAAGATGAACATTATGAATATACTGAACATACTAATCGTGACCTAAACTGGATGCAATGACTAAATACATAACATGGTGAAACTGAATACTGATATATAACTGGTAATCTGGTCAATGCACTAGAATCTGACTGTGGGAGCTACTAATAACTGACATAAAACCACGTGATCTAAACGTGGAGTCTGATGTATCACCCCATTGAGAGGACCTAATATAACTTACCAGGGGTATAAAGGCATGAATGGCGTGATCACTAAATATGATGCCCACATAGGGGACTTAACCTATAGAGGCACGTAGTTCTGGGACTATGAGGGTGACTGACCCTAGTCCACTCGGTATTAAGCCTACTCCCAACTAGAATGTATAAAATACAACATAACTATAATAAACTGGATAGCTCAAAATTCTGATATGCTAACTAAAAATGCAACATTAAGTACTAATAATGAAACATTTGTAAACTGATGCATGTATATCTGTATAAACTTACCTAGCAAGTGTAATTCATGAACTAAATGAATCTACTCAACTAGGGTTCTGAATTTCATGCAAGAATTAAGCAACATAAATACGAAAACGTAATATTCTTATTTGGATTAGTCTAAAAGGTAAATCACAATAAGGATCTGAAGTTCTAGAAACCCTAAGTCTAAACATAATGAAGGAATCAAGAATCTGACTGAATTCTAGGGACCCAATGGGTGAAAGGAACCCACTAGTGAAATCCCACATACCTGGTGACAAATTTCATGGAGAAATCTTTCTATTTCGGGGCTGGAACTAAAGGAAACCTTGTTGCATTCTTGGAGAGGGTTGGTCGACTCTTTCTCCTTTTTTTCGATCAACTTGGATGAATTTTAGAGAATGAGTTGACTAGGGTAAGTTCTAATTTAGTTACTAGGCTAAAACTGACCAAAACGATGTAGTTTAGGGGTTAAACAACATAGTTTAGGAGTCCAATGCAAAGGGAAAAGACTAGACCCTGACTTAAAATCTGATGAGGCCATCGACGGTCCGTCCTGGTCAACCTTGGTTCGGCTTCAGAGGAGGGGTGCTAAGGATCTCGATCCACGAACTAGGACCACGGCCCGTGGTCTGACCTACGGTCTGTAGGTCCGGCCGTGGGTCGACCCTTAGCTGAACTTTCTGGAGTTGCTAGGGAGGGGATACAGGTGGCCAACCACGGACCTCACCTACGGTCTGTGAGTCATCCTAAGGTCCGTAAGTGGCCCATTGATGGCACCTGCAACTTCTGGAATTTATGCATTTTTGGTTTCTACAATACGGGGTGTTATACTATCTCCCCCTTGGGAACATTCATCCTCGAATGAATACTAAACTAGCTGAATAAGGAGGGAAAGAGTTGTAAGCCCTACAACTAAGTACTGGAAACTGAAGTCTGACTGAACTAAGTTCCAAAAACATACAAATACGCTGAGAATTCAAGTATAACTAAAGTAACATGATACTAAGACTGATTTCACGCATGAGTAGCCGAAAGACTGGAGAGTAACTATTACCTCAAGCTGGAATGGAATCGGAAGGAAAGAGATGAGGATACTTGGCCTTCATGGTTGCTTCTGCTTCCCAAGTAGCTCCCTATATAGACTTTCCTCCACAAAACCTTAATTGAAGCGACTTCTTTGTTTCTCAACCTTCGAACCTGGCGATCAAGAATCTCAACTGGCACATCCTCATAAGTGAGACTATCCTTCACAGCCACACTTTCCAATAGTACTATAGATGCTGGATCACCCACACATTTCTTCAACAATGAAATGTGAAAGACCGGATGGACAGCTACTAGTTCTTCTGGCAACTCTTACTCATAAGCTACTTTACCAACTCTTTTCAAGATCTTGTAAGGGCCTACATATGTAGGACTAAGCTTTCCTTTCTTGCCAAATCTCATCACCCCCTTCATAGGTGACACTTTTAGGAAAACCCAATCATCAATGTGGAACTCTAGTCCCTTCAACTCACATCTGCGAAGGACTTCTGGCGACTCTGGGCTATCTTAAGTATATCTCTAATGAGTTGAACTTTTTCCATAGCATCATGAATCGAATCTGGTCCTATCAAGGCTGCTTCACCCACTTCAAATCAACCAACTGGAGATCTACATCTACGCCCATATAATGCTTCATAAAGGGCCATTTGAATACTGGAATGATAGTTATTATTGTAGGCGAACTCTATAAGAGAAAGGTGATCATCCCAAGTGTCATTGAAATCGATCACGCACGCTCTCAACATGTCCTCTAAGGTTTGAATGGTACGTTCTGCCTGACCATCCGTCTGTGGATGAAATGATGTGCTAAGATTAACCCGAGTATCAAGACCTTTCTGAAATAACTTCCAGAAATGAGAGGTTAACTGAGGACCTCTTTCTGAGATGATAGACAAAGGAACCCATGGAACCTAACTATCTCATTAATGTAAAGCTTGACGTAGTCCTCTGCTGTAATCACCCAAAAAAAGTCCTTTTAGAAATTTTCATAAAATTACTATTTCACCCCTCTCGATAGTTACCCCGATTTATTTCGAATTAGTGGAGGAAGTTGGTTTGAAAATTTTAAAACTATTTGTTTAACTACTGTTATTTAGTTGGTCGATATTTATTAAATAACTATTTTTTATTAGTTGATGGTTATTGGTCCAAGCCCATAATTTATTTATTACCCTTACCTAGTTCGCAATTATTTCCCTAAATAACTAAAAACAAATTGAGAAGAGGAACGATGAGAGCAGCCGCAAGTTTCCATCAGGTAAAACATTAATACGTCTAATTCATATATTGGTTATGTCGTATTTTAATTATTATTATTACAATGTTGGTTGTGAAAGAAAGTAGAGCAATTGAATAGGAAAAAAATATGGAAACAACGTCACAGTGGTAGCATATATAATTGCAGTTTTGGGGTAAAAATATAAATGAGTTTTCATGCCTAATCATTGTCCAATGATGACCAAATCATTGTGCAATGATGACCAAATCATTGTGCAATGATGGCCTAATCATTGGACAATGATGGTGCAGCTAATAATTAAGTGAATTAATGCTTATAATTGAAACAATAGAAATAGGTTAGTCTGCAAATTTGTTTCGAGGAACGCCACTGATATTTGACATTAGTTAATTATCTAGTTATTATATTATGATTCAAGTTTTGATATATAGAAATATTAATTAAATAGTGGGTGTATTGTAGTATATGAAGATCATTAAATTTATGTTATTTGGAGATATTGAGATTAAACCCTATGCTTGAAATTTGGAATTTTTTTTGAAAGAGTTGACATATTAATTGGTATCAAGATTAGGATAACTTGATTATAGATTCGATGTGAGTTTTTGGGTCTAGGCTAGACCTTTAGTTATATGGGTGTTGTTAGTTTTGAAATCTTATTGTGATTATTTATTCGAATAGATAGTATTGATTTGGAAGTCAACCGAAAGAGGATGGCTCATGTTCTGGAGTAATTGTTCAACTATTAGAGCCAAGTGGATTTCTAAACCCTTGTTAAGTGTATAGAATCGTGTATTTCCTTGTGGTAAGTGTTGGAGTGTAGTGGGACTTGGTGATAGGTTGACTTGTCCATATTGAATAATTCGAATGATGAAAAAAGGGTACTAAAAGGCAATGTACTTAATTATTGGTGTGTGATGTGTTGAGACTAGTTTGAAAGGCTTATTGATTAATTATTGATGTTGTATCACGATTGTGTTGTTGTGAATTGTGCAATGTTATAAAATGGTCATCTCCTCATTATTTCTGTGAACATGTCATTTGCAATGTTCTGAGACATGGTTGTGAAAAGTGTTATCTGAACTGAGAAAGAACAAGAAATAAATGAGGATGTACCATTTCGAGGGACGTGTCGTACGCCGCGACGGATACTATATTTCGAGGGACGTATCGCGAGCCATGATATATACTATTATAGAGGGACGAGTCGCACGCCACGATGGATGCATGGACAGATATGTCCCCCATGGGTCTCGGACTGAGAGACAACGGGTGTGTATCATTAGGTGAGACATGCATCACTATACTTGATATTGCATTACACATCTTTATCATTGGTGAAATTAATCTTCTCTGTTGTTGTTGATCTTGTGAATGACTTTCTGTGGAACTTGTGATTGAGGAATATTAAGCATGTTGTTGAGAGTATGAAATTCTTAGAGTGTTGTCGTTGAGCTGTGTAATTTGTAAACTTCGAACTGTTAGGTGGGCTGGTTTTATGCAGGTTGTAGTTGTGGAGGTTCGGTTGGAGTTTAAGGAGTACCCGTATTCTATTCTCTTAGCTTGTGTTTAGAAGTTTACTTGCTAAGTACTGTGTGGTTTGGTACTCACCCCTTGCTTCTACATTTTTGCAGGTTACTAGTCCGTACATTCGTGATACTTTATCTTCTCTTATTGTTCGAGGCTTCCTGTGGAGGTTTGTGAAGTAGCTGCTCATCATCTCAGCGGAGTTTCTTTCTCCTTATTTATGATCTTGCTCTATTCTAGAAAAAATGTCATTTGAGACTTGTATTTTCTTTCAATTTTATTATAACACATTAAAGGCTTATGCACGTGACAATCAGGTTTTGGGGATTGAATTAAGTTGACTTGTAATTCGTATTAGTACTTGTTATTGGACTTTTATTTTTATTTTATTTCTGCACTTTATCGAAATGGTTGGGTTTTAGGCTGACTTGTCTTGGTGGGATAAGACTAGTGTCATCACATCCATTTTTAGGTCGTCACAAAATGATATCAGAGCCCCAGGTTCATATGTCTCACGTGTATACATGCTCAGTCTAACTAGAGTCTCGAGGATCGGTACAAAGATATTTGTACTTATCTTCGAGAGGCTATAGTGACTTTTCGGAAAAATCTTCACTTTTTGAATCTCTATCGTGCATCCTTTGTCTGTTTTGATTTTTATCTCTTTATTCCATTCTTTCTCACGTACAGTGATGACTCGTGCGTAGTTCTTCATGTGAACAGTTGGTGTGTCGTGTATGTCTTGGATGTTAGACCTAGTACTAAAGTGGAAGGGATAAACGTATGGAAATGATGTGTGGTCAGATTAAGAATGTTCAGCAATTTGAAAGGATTGGGTAAGGTGATGACTCGATGATGCATTTTGAGGATATTTGAATGATGAGGTTGAATAATGGTTTTAGGGACTTCATGAATGTGTTATATTTTTCAGGTTAGTCACCAATAGAGGGAATAGTACTTGTGTGGTATAGAAAATATCTAAAGTGGTTCGATATTTGGAAGTGGAATAACTAAATAAGGAACAATGTAACTTTGGAAACTATACTTAGTAAAATTGTCATGACATGTATGGGTTTCTTAGCGAATGATGTGAAGGATGTTACACCAATTATGGTCAGAATCTCTACTGAAGTCTTACAGATTGAGTGTGTAACAATGAGGGTCATAGTACGACTACTATAACGGTATCGATGGTTACTTGGTTAGCTTTATGGAGTGTGTTACTTTTGTTATCGACTTGATCTACGAAGGAATGCATATAGCTTGGGCTAGATACAGAACAAATTTGATAATTTTTTGCAACTATTCAATGGGTAGAAATGTGTGGGCTATTTGGGTAAGATCTTCTTGATATGTATGACGTGTTCTAGTGGTGGATCTAACGAGCTTTCACGGTGTGATACTCGTGGCATATGAGAACGAATACGTCGATCATCAATTAAGAATACTAACTACTTAAGGAGTTATCAGTTGTACCACATGCTTGTATAATGAGATTTGATGTTGCATTTATATTTGAGAAACCAACTAGGTTGTTACTTCGGATGAATGAGTTAAGCATTATTTATAAGAAAGCTTTTAGTAGTGGATATTTGGTATGGTATTGATGTGTTTAGGTTCTGAAGTGTATCTCAAGGATTTAAATGTGTGGTGATTTCATCGTAAGCTTCATGGAATTGGATCGATATTAGTTAGACAAGTTTATAGGTAAAGGAAGTCTCAACGAGTATACTTGTGTGAGGTAATTCATAATTTTAGTAAGAAAGTGAGTATAAAATTGAGTTAATTTTTTGAATTTGATTGGTATAACTAGGTTTAAAGTGTCACATTGATGATAAGGTTGACTTCGAGATGATGGTAGTGCCTAATGAGCGTAACGATAATAAGAATTTGTGATGAATTGTGATTAAGATGCAACTATATGATAAGGATTGTTGGTTAAACGAATTTTGTATTGTAATGACGACTTGAGAGTATCTAAGGTTGGGGTTTTCTATTATTATGGAAAGTTATAGAAGGTGTTGAGACACATCTCGAATAGAATTGAAATGAACTAGAGTCATAAATGTAACGAACTAGTGGAAAGTAGCATAGACTTCGAAAGGAGGTGAGAACAATGACATTTACTCTGATTGTGAGGGTCAAATATGTACCTTCAGATAGAGGGGAAAATTAGGTTCAGAGACACGTGGTTCCATCTGTTTCACTCTGGTTATGGTAATAGTGTCACATGTTCATCAGATTGGTTAAAGATTGTTGGGTAAGATTTGAAAAAGGAGTCTACGTACGTTCGATTAGAGGGTGGTGATAAGTTCTCTTATAGTTTTGAGTTGGTTATCTGGTATGGTTTAAATTCTAACAATGAATACAATAAAATCGATGGAGAGGCGATCAAGGATAAGATAAGGTATGCAATTTCATAAAATCATCGAGATATGAGTTAATATTGATAGATAAGGGAACTAGGCTACATGGATAGAATTAAAATTCAAGTTTTTTGTTGCGAGTCTACGTTCGTGGTAGTATGTTTTGTTAGAGTATGAATTTGTAGGGTAAGAAATGAGTGATTGCATCGGGTATTTACCATTTTGAAGGACTTATACATGGTTTGGGTCTCAAAGTTTGTTACCTTTGATTGTTAAAGGACTTAAGGAAGGGTTTCACTTAAAGTTTTGATTTACAGTATAAGGTAAAATGTCATGGATTGTTGGTCAAATGATAAGATTGATAAGCGAGTTAGTGAAAAGAACAAAGGTCTGGTGTATTGAAGAGTTTAAGCTATTTAAAATTTGTGTCATAAAAGGAATTTAAGAAGGGCGAAGGAATAAGACCTCTTATATAAACCCTTAGTGCAGAGTGGAAAGTTGTATAAATTTTTGCCTTTGAATTTAGAAATGACTATGCAAGGTGGACTGATTTGGTACAAACTTAGTGGAGGTTTATCAATAATTTCTATGAAGATTAGGTTTGGTGTAGGTGACTAACAATGGCGTATGGAAGATTTTGTGTATTTATGAGGGGTTACGTTGTTCAAATTATGGTAATTGACTGATGGATTCACTAAAGGATGGGATACAACTCTATATGATTATTAAGGATTTCGTGTTGAATTGATATTATTCTATTGATGGGACTACAAAGACTGTTGTGATGCGTTACATAGACACTTTATGATAAATAGAGATTTTGTGCTCATAGTATATAGAATTATTGGGGTTACCAAGAATTTCTTAAGTGTTGGTATGAGGTATATGATGGTTTGAATAATAGTTGAAACTTGGATGTGAAAAATTGAGTGGAGTTGGCATTGGGCGTGATTCAATAGATTTATCTTGATGAAAAAGTACTATCTGATTTGAAATTAGTGCTATCAGCCTTGAGTGGGACATGTATTTGTCATGAAATGCTTGCATTGAAAGAAGGAGAGTTATAGCTCAGAAAATTTTGGAGGCTACAACGTGCTTGCTAAGAAGACTTTGATACTAGCGATGGTTTGAGAGTAAGGTAAATGTTGGTGTGCTTATAATGTTTTATTAATATTAGGAGTCTTGGCTTCAGTGGAGAACTATGAGAAGTATGAAAAGTTTTATAAATCGAATATGTGTACGGTTGTTATAAGCACTAGACTGGTTGATTGTGGGTGGCTAATAATCAAGGAAATGGAGTCAGATGAATGGAAATGTTTGATATGGGCACTATGAAATGAGTATCTTATGTTATTAGACCTTGGTTCCATATATTCTTATGTGACCACCTTCTTCGTGCTAGACATTATTGGGAGTATGATTCACTACCTATGCCATGTATGTTTCCACATTTATGGGTGAACCCCTAGTGGTGGATAGGGTGTACCGATCCTGTGATTGTCCTCATTGTAGAGCGGCATTCTTCGGTTGACTTGGTCACTTCAGTTATGACAGATTTGGTGTTATTTGGGACAGTAGAAGTATACCAGTGGTTCTACACTCATGATCTTTCTTATGAGAACTTATAGAAGAGCTTCCGTGAATAGTTACAGTTATCCGACTGTATTATTAAAAAAATTGCATCCTAGGGTGTACCCCTTATTGGGTGGTTACTTGATCTTTTTCTCTTTTTTTTGGGTTAGATAAACTGATCCTCCTTTGATGAGTCTAACGTTAAGATTTTTATAACTTGAGCTCGTGAAAATATTGTGTTGTGAAAAGGAAATATTGATAATATTTGTGATGGTTTGTACATTATGAGACTGTGGGGGTTGTTAAAGTTCACTTCTGGTTGTAGTCGGTATCGATTCAGAATGTTATCTTTGTTATGTGAGCAAAGATTTGCCATGATGGTTGTGTTAGGGTCCAATGAGTTTCAGTTTAGATTGGATTCATGGGTTAATTTGTGGCTTGATAATCACTCCTGATTTGTAGATCTTTCAAAGTTTGATTCGAAAGTTCAGTTCTTAGTAGTTGATCTTGATGGAATGGTCTTAAGGAGGAGTTCACTTAGAGAGATGAACACCGACTGGTAGGTCATACATCAGGCTTTTGGTAATGTCGGTTATTCCTCCTTCTTCTTCCTTATGTTCGAGGACGAAAAAGGTTTTTAGTGGTGGATAATGTAATGACCCGAAAAAGTCATTTTAGAAATTTTCATAAAATTACCATTTCACCCCTCTCGATAGTTACCCCGAGTTATTTCGAATTAGTGGAGGAAGTTGGTTTAAAAATTTTAAAACTATTTGTTTAACTACAGTTATTTAGTTGGTGGGTATTTATTAATCCCTTTATTAAATAACTGATTTTTATTAGTTGATGGTTAATAGGTCAAGCCCATAATTTATTTATTACCCTTACCTAGTTCACAATTATTTCCCTAAATAACTAAAAACAAATTGAGAAGAGGAACGATGAGAGCAGCCGCAAGTCTCCATCAGGTAAAACATTAATGCGTCTAATTCATATATTGGTTATGTCGTATTTTAATTATTATTATTACAATGTTAGTTGTGAAAGAAGGTAGAACAATTGAATAGGAAAAAAAAGGAAACAACATTACAGTGGTAGCATATATAATTATTGTTTTGGGGTAAAAATATAGATGAGTTTTCATGCCTAATCATTGGACAATGATGGCCTAATCATTGGACAATGATGGCCTAATCATTGGACAATGATGGCCTAATCATTGGACAATGATGGTGCAGCTAATAATTAAATGAATTAATGCTAATAATTGAAACAATAGAAATATGTTAGTCTGCAAATTTGTTTCGAGGTACGCCACTGATATTTGACATTAGTCAACTATCTAATTATTATATTATGATTCAAGTTTTGATATATAGAGATATGTAATTAAATAGTGGGTGTATTGTAGTATATGAAGATCATTAAATTTACGTTATTTGGAGATATTGAGACTAAACATTAAGCTTGAAATTTGGAATTTTTTTTTAAAGAGTTGACATATTAATTGGTATCAAGATTAGGATAACATGATCATAGATTCAATGTGAGACTTTTGTTCTAGGCTAGATATGTAGTGTTATGGGTATTGTTAGTTTTGAAATCTTATTGTGATTATTTATTTGAATAGGTTGTATTGATTTGGAAGTCAACCGAAAGAGAAGGGCTCATGTTCTGGAGTAATTGTTCGACTATTAGAGGCAAGTGGATTTCTAAACTCTTGTTTAACTGTATAGAATCTTGTATTTCCTTGTGGTATGTGTTGGGGTGTACTGGAACTTGGTGATGGGTTCACTCATCCATATTGAATAATTCTAATGATGAAAAAGGGGTAATAAAAGGCAATGTGCTTAATTATTGTTGTGTGATGTGTTGAGACTAGTTTGAAATCATTATTGATTAATTGTTGATGTTGTATCACGATTGTGTTGTTGTGAATTGTGCAATGTTATGAAAAGGGTCATCTCCTCATTATTTGTGTGAACATGTCATTTGCATTGTTCTGAGACATGATTGTGACAAGTGCTATGGGAACTGAGAAAGAATAAGAAATTAAAGAGGATGTACCATTTCGAGGGACGTGTCGCGCACTGCGACGTATACTATATTTTGAGGGATGTGTCACGCGCCACGATGGATACTATTATCGAGGGACGTGTCGCACACCACGATGAATGCATGGACAGATATATCCCCTATGGGTCCCGAACTAAGAGACAGCGGGTGTGTATCATTAGGTCAGACATGCATCACTATACTTGACATTACATTTCATTGCATTACACATCTTTATCATTGGTGAAATTAATCTTGTTTGTTGCTGATCTTGTGAGTGCCTTTCTGTGGAACTTGTGATTGAGGAATATTGAGCATGTTGTTGAGAATATGAAATTGTTAGAGTGTTGTTGTTGAGTTGTGTGCTTTGTAAAATGTGAACTGTTAGGTTGGGCTGGTTTTATGCAGGTTGTAGTTGTGGAGGTTCGGTTGGGGTGTAAGGAGTACCCGTATTCTATTCCCTTACCTTGTGTTTAAAAGTTTACTTGTTGAGTACTGTGTGGTTTGGTACTCACCTCTTACTTCTACATTTTTGTAGGTTACTAGTCTGGACCTTCATGATACTTTCTCTTCTCTTCTTGTCTGAGGCTTCCTGTAGAGGTTTGTGAGGTAGCTGCTTATCATCTCAGCGGACCTTCTTTCTCCTTATTTATGATTTTGTTCTATTCTATAAATAACGTCGTTTGAGACTTGTATTTTCTTTCAATTTTGTCATAACACATTAAAGGCGTGTGCACGTCACAACAAGGTTTTGGGGATTGAATTAAGCTGACTTGTTATTCATATTAGTAATTGTTATTGGACTTTTATTTTTATTTTATTTCCGCACTTTATCGAAATGGTTGGGTTTTAGGCTGACTTATCTTGGTGGGATAAGACGAGTGCCATCACATCCATTTTTCGATCGTGACATCCACCGAATCTGTAGTCTTGACAGCCAAAAAGTGAGCGGACTTAATAACTATGTCTACTATCACCCAAATGGGGTCATGCTGCCTGCGAGTACGAGGTGAACCTGTAATGAAATCCATGTTTATAACTTCCGACTTCCATGTAGGAATGTTAATCTCTTTAGTCATAACTCCTAGTTTCTGATGTTCTACCTTTACTTGCTGACAATTAGGGCACTTAGCAACAAAATCCGCTATATCCCTTTTCATGCCATTCCACCAAAACACTTCCCGCAGATCACGGTACATCTTAGTGGCGCCTAGATGAATAGAATACCTAGAGTTATGGGCTTATGTAAGGATTTGTCGTCTCAACTCACCCACCTTAGGAACACATAAACGATCTTGATAGTGAAGCACACCATCTCCCCCTTGTTTCTGCTGATGAACTGCACCCTTCAGTTGAAGCAATATAGGATCACTGTCTTGTTTTTCCTTGACCTCCACTACCAATGAAGATTCTGACTCATTATGGACTGTCACACCACCATCTGATATGCTCATAAGGAAAACTCGCAAGCGAGCAAGACGGTTAACATCTTTGGCTAGTTCTTTCCTTTCTTCCTCAACATGCGCTACACTACCCATAGATAATCTGCTATGAGCATCAACTACTATATTGGCCTTCTCAGGATGGTAAAGCACATTCATATCATAGTCCTTGAGGAACTCGAGCCATCTTCTCTGGCGAAGATTCAACTCGTTCTGGGTGAACACATATTGAAGGCTCTTATGGTCTGTGAACACATCTACGTGAACACCATACAAGTAATGTCTCCAAATCTTTAGGGCAAATACTACTGTTGCAAGCTCAAGGTCATGAGTTGGATAGTTCTTCTCATGCACCTTAAGATGTCTAGAAGCATAAGCTATAACCTTACCTCGTTGCATCAACACATAACCTAGGCCGACTCTGGACGCATCAGAATAGATTACATAACCGTCTGAACCCTCTGGTAGAGTAAAAATAGGAGTTGTAGTCAACCTAGTTTTTATTCTAAGAAGCTATTCTCACACTCGTCTGACCACTGAAACTTAACATTTTTCTGAGTCAATTTAGTCAATGGAGAAGCTATGGATGGAAATCCTTCCACAAACCTTATGTAATAACCAACTAAGAAATTTCTGATATCTATAGGAGAGGTATTTTTTGAGAATCCACTCGGATCCCTTCGCTAGATACTATATGTCCAAGGAAAGCAACACATTGCAACCAAAACTCACATTTGCTAAACTTAGCGAATAACTGGCGATCTTTGAGGGTTTGTAGGATAACCCTCAAATGAGTCGCATGTTCTTCCTCATTCCTAGAGTAAATGAGTATATCATCATTAAAGATGATAACAAACAAGTCCAAGTACTGCCTGAACACCCTGTTCATCAAATCCATGAAAGCTGCATGAGCATTGGTTAGTACAAATGACATAACTACAAAATCATAATGACCATACTGAGTTCTGAAGGCTATTTTTGGAATGTCATTATCTCTGACTCTGAGCTAGTGATAATTGGATCTGAGTCTATCTTCGAAAAATGACTAACACCCTCAAGTTGGTCGAACTAGTCATCAATCCTGGGGATAGGGTACTTATTCTTGATTGTGACTTTGTTCAACTGTCGATAGTCAATGCACATCGTGAGTAAACCATCTTTTTTTTTCATGAATAACATTGGTGCACCCTATGGGGAAATACTAGGTCTAATGAAGCCCTTATCTATAGGTCTTTCAACTGCTCTTTCAATTCCTTAAGCTCAGTTGGAGCCATTTTGTAAGGAGAAATAGAAATAGGCTGGGTATCTTGAAGAAGATCAATTTCAAAGTTGATTTCCCTTTCGGGAGGAACTCTGGGAAGATCTTCTGGATACACTTCTGGGAACTCATTTACTGCTGGACCTAACTCAAGAGTTGGGGTTTCGGATCTTGAATCCTTAACCCGAACTAGATGATAGAGATACCCCCTAGAGATCATCTTTTTGTCCTTAAGGTAGGAAATGAATCGACCGATAGGCACTGAACTACTACCCTTCCATTCTAAGACTGGCTTATCTGGAAACTGAAAACGAATAATCCTAGTTATACAATCGACTGAGGCATAACAAGAATGTAACCAATCCATGCCTAGAATGACATCAAAGTCTACCATTTCTAACTCTACAAAGATCTGCTATGGTGACTTTCTGAGAGACTGTGATAGGACAATTTCTGTATACCCGTCTAGCTATAACTAGTTCACCGACTAGAGTAGAGACTGAGAAAGGTTCTAAGAGAGTTTTTGGACTGACATCGAAGTTCATTGCTATATATGGAGTTACAAAGGAAAGAGTACCCCCTGATCTAACAAAGCATAAACATCTAAGTGAAAGACTCGTAACGTACCACTAACCACCTCAGGAGAATCTCCCTGATCCTGGAGAGCATACAACATGTTCTGGAGCTGACCGCCACCTATGCCAGATGAAGTACCCTACTGAGTTGGGCGACATGTTGGTGCTTCTGAAGTTGTAGACTGAGCCCTACTATTTTACCTCTTTGTCCCTGCTTAGAAGAAGGGAAATCCTTCAGTCTGTGACCAATTTGATCACACCGAAAACATCCATCCTATCCTGCAAGACACTCGCCAAGATGGTTCTTACCACACTTTGGACAAGTTGGGTAGGTTCTAGTACTTGAAACACTTCCTTGAGACTTAGAGCCTGATGCCCTACCTTTATGATCCTGTCGAAAGCTAGGGGATAGAGCACTACCTAATGAAGGTGCTGGGGCTGAAGATTTCTGTTGAAACTACGAGCGATTTCCACCACCCGATTTATGTTGAGACTACTCATAGTTTCATGTCCTAGCCTTTTTGTTGTTCTTGGCGAGTTCTCTAAGCTTATCTCCCTCAACATGTTGAGCATGAGTCATGAGCCTAGACATAGTCATATCATCTAACAACATCGCATTTCTGAATTTTGTCTTCACCAAGTCAGATACTCCAGATAAGAACTTACTCATCTGTGCCCTGGGATCGGCAACCATAGGTGGAGCATACCTAGAAAGATGGGTGAATTTAAATCCGTACTACTGGACTGACATAGAGCCTTGCCTCAAATTCATGAACTCCTGAGCCTTCACCTCTCTCAAATCCCTTGGGAAAAACCTGTCCAGAAAAGCTCCGCTAAGACACTCCCAAGTCACAGGAGCTGCATTCTCACCCCTGTTTCCCTTCCATTGAGTGAATCAAATGTGAGCTACATCCTTGAGCTGGTAGGACGCCAACTCAACCCTATCATTCCCAGTCACTTGCATCACTCCAAAGATCTTCTTGACCTCATCAATAAAATTCTGGGGATCCTCACCAACTTGCAACCCTAGAAACTCAAGAGGGTTCATCCTAACAAAATCTTGGACCATAGCTGCCACTGATCCACCATTTTGATTAGTAGGAACTGGAACCTACTGATTGTTTTGGTTGCCTACACTCTGGGCCGAAAGTTGAATGGTGTTCTTAAACTCTGCATTCGAATCCTCATGATCTGGGACTGGAGGATTTGTGTTAGCGTTGCGGGCATTAACATTCCTTGGGTAAGCTCTATGAGGAGGCATGATCTGAAAACGCATAACGTCGAGTTAGAAAGAAGATGATACACACCCACCATAAGAATATCAAGAAAGTGAAGTTTTTCTTAAAACACTTCGTAGCTTCCCCCTCATAGGTGTGGCGCGCTTCACACTCATGAAAGGGACTCTACTTAGTGTGGCCTTTCAGACATCCTAGGCCTCTTGAACCTAGTGCTCTGATACCAAGTTTGTCATGCCCCGAGGCTACTTCATTGACGTAACACGGGACCTAGGATCACGAGTGACCCCAAGCTAACCCTGAACTGGCATTTATAAGCATACTTAAAGATTTTACTAAAAATAGAAATACTGAGCGGAAGCTTAAATATGAGATAAAAATGAAATGATGGGGAATACCCATTCTAAGTCTAAATATATAAACGACTGAGAGTTCAAGAACAACTTAAAGATCAAACTCCAACTAAAACTGAATCTAACTATGTCTGAATAAAAGCCTCTAACTGACTAGAGATGTTGGGACATGTCCACAACTAACTCTAGAAAAACTGAAACTAAAAGGACTAAAATGAAAGAAAACATGTCCATCATCCTCAAAGAAT
Source organism: Solanum chiquidenum (assembly GCA_029582725.1). Classification (NCBI taxonomy): domain Eukaryota; kingdom Viridiplantae; phylum Streptophyta; class Magnoliopsida; order Solanales; family Solanaceae; genus Solanum; species Solanum chiquidenum. The sequence continues at coordinate 33,290 of JAJOOS010007289.1, forward strand.
GAGGACTCACCACTGATACTGCTGAGCTGGAGATCGGGAACCGATCTATGCACGATCTGAGTGCTAAAGACCTGAACCTACATAACGAGAAGATGAAGCACAGAGTATGTGTCAGTACTTGAAAGGTACTGCGCATGTAGGATAGGATTAAACTGAACAACAATACATAACTGAAATAAACCATGTTGAGCAATGATATAAGATGAACATGATGAATATACTGAACATACTAATCGTGAGCTAAACTGGATGCAACGACCAAGTACATAACATGCTGAAACTGAATACTGAGATATAACTGGTAACCTGGTCAATGCACTAGAATCGGACTGTGGGAGCTACTAATAACCGACATAAAATCACGTGAGGTAAACATGGAGTCCGATGTATCGCCCCATCGAGAGGACCCACTATACCTTGCCAAGGGTATAAAGGCATGACTGGCGTGATCACTAAATATGATGCCCACAAAGGGGACTTAACCTACGGGGGCACGTGGTTCTGGGACTATGAGGGTGACTGGCCCTGGTCCACTCAGTATTAAGCCTACATCCAACTAGAATGTATAAAATACAACACAACTGCTACAAACTAGATAGCTCGAAATTCTCATATGCTAACTGAAAATGCTACATTAATTACTAATAATGAAACATTTGTAAACTGATGCATGTATATCTGTATAAACTGACCTAGCAAATGTAATTTATGAACTAAACGAATCTACACAACTAGGGTTCTGAATTTCATGCAAGAATTAAGCAACATAGTTACGAAAATGTAATATTCTGATTTGGATTAGTCTAATAGCTAAATCACAACAAGAATCTGAAGTTCTAGAAAACCTAAGTCTAAACATAATGAAGGGAATCAAGAATATGCCTGAATTCTAGGGACCTAGTGGGTGAAACAAACCTACTAGTGAAATCCCACATACCTGGTGATGAATTTCACAGAGAAATCTTTCGATTTTAGGGATGGAACTGGAATAAACCTTGTTGCGTTCTTGGAAAGGATTGGTCGACTCTTTCTCCTCTTTTTCAAACAACTTGGATGAATTTTGGAGAATGAGTTGACGAGGGTAAGTTCTAATTTAGTTACTAGGCTAAAACTGACCAAAACGATATAGTTTAGGGGTTCAACGCATAGGGAAAAGACCAGACGGCCCTAATTTAAAATTTGATGAGGACACCGACAGCCCATGACCAACGGATCGTGGAATGACCGACGATCCGTCCTGGTCAACCGTGGTTCGGCTTCAGAGGAGGGGTACTGAGGGTCTCGATCCACGGCCCGTGGTCTAACCTGCAGTTCGTAGGTCCGACCGTGGGTCGACCCTTAGCTAAACTTTATGGAGTTGCTGGGGAGGGGCTGCAAGTCGGCAACCACGGACCCCACATACGGTCCGTGGGTCACCCTACAGTCCGTAGGTGACCCCATTAATGGCACCTGCAAATTCTGGGATTTCTGCATTTTTGGTTTTCTAGAATACGGGGTGTTACATCGAATCACCCATAATTTCCCCTCCCGGGATAACACCCATCAATAATGTAAAACGACCACAATTAGCTAAAAACCATTGTCAACCAACCACCCTATCCACTTAGTCAATTGTCCAGAATCTGTGCGTGAAGGCTTAAACATGCAATCTCTAACTATCTATCAGATATAATGTAAGTAGAACGAGTATAACTACTTGGTTAAGGAAAACCTAGCCTACATGAGTACCAAACAAATGTTGGTGAACCTGGACTACGAGCTTCCTGCTCTGTGAGAGTAAATCGAGATGAATGAGAATCAGAATTCCTTGGGTTTTTCACCTTTCTTCCACTGAAATCTTTCCCCTCCATTACGCCCTTGTCGTGGATGCCTTAGAAGGATTTTTGGAGCAGCCTCGTCTATTTTCTCCTTGTTAAAGTGGGAAAAATAAAAGACAAAGTATAACTAGGGTTCGATTTCCCATCATCCCACTATATCGGCTGTGCAGGAGCTATATTGCCAACTTCATAGTGGAAGTTTTCCCGCTATGGTGGGTTGACATCGGCCCATTCAATTTTTAAAAATCCAATTTCTTCGTGTGCTCAAAATTTTTAAATTTGACACTATATTTTCACAATTTTGGGATTTCGCACAAGATGCTTTTGATTAACGATGATTTTGGGTTGTTATAAAAAATGGCCAGAACCCACCACATATCTTAGCAAATGGCTAGAATAGTAAAATAAAGGGAAAATTACGTAATTAAGCAAACATCTATTAGTAAATTACTTAACAAATATATAGTTTCAAATAATTATAATTTGTCACTAATGCTTTCATCCGGGTGGTTATTAATCCACGGGCCCCATGAACTCAAATTGTATCAAACGGTAATTGCCCCCTCTCTTGCCAGTTTTCCTCTTATACAAATTATATATTATCTCTCGTCTTACTTCTCAATGATTTTCCTCTTAAATTCACTCAACAATATGAATTTTTAAAGCTTCAAAGATATCATTTTCCCCTCCTAATTGTGTTTCCCCAATTTCACGTAACCTATGGTGGTTTTCAATTATTTTTTTTATTTTCGTTTGTATATTTTTGTTCATTCGTTCAAACAATTTTGTCTACCGTCTTTAGTTTTTCAGTTAAATCAATATGAGCAAAGGTCTAAGGTTCAAAAGATTTGATGAGTTCAAAAAAGAAAAGAAAAGTAAAAGAAATTACATCTAGTAATAATGAATCAAAAACTACATATGATAACGATGTTGATTCTAGGTTCATGGACGATGTAGAAGAAATTGAGGTATTTGTATTGTTTTAATTTCTCCATTTTATGTCTTTTTATAATACTTTGTATATTTTGGTGATTTGTTTTTGTATTAATAAATTTCACATTATATTGTATACGATTTTATTAATTTGTTGATTCGGTGTTTATTGCAGCTCTTTTACTTTTTTGTATTAATTGTTTATATATTTATTAGGTCTTATTTCATAATTTTAGCGATTATAAAGTTTAGACCTTATTTTAATATTTTCAACAATTATATACAATTACTTGTTTGTTTTTATGCATCAGTTGTATATACTTTAAATGTCTAGCATTTCATTTGTATATCTTTTAAGATTCTTTCTCTGAATATTTTATATATATGATTTATATATTTATGTAATTTTAACCCCACATGTGAAATTTGTAGTTCGTATTTGCATATATTACTTGTTTGTATATTTAACTCAGTTGTATGTGTGTATATATACACACGCATATGCTGAAATACAATTTCAAATTACTAGTTGTGTAAAACTTTCAACACATACAAATACAAATCATATCAAAGTAAAATTAACCCCTTAATCAATAAATTTAAAATGTATATTTGATTTTGTATCATGTTATACAAATTATACAGATACAAATCACTAGATGTATCAATTATACATACCATCGAAATTCTAGGAATACAAATATAATTCGATAAAAATAAAATTCAATCAGATATTCGTGTACTGCAGAAACACAAAAAATACAAACAAAAAATCAAACGATACAAATACAAATCAATCCGATCTAAGTGTAATTTTGAAACAAAAATATACAAACAGAAAATAAACTGATACAAATACAATTCTTCAATCGCATCGTCATGTAATTTTGAACAAAAAAAATACGAACAGAAAATCAATTGATACAAATACAATGGGTGATTCGTGCGATTTTTTCCGTAATTCCTGGGACTATGAATCGTGGGTTTGTTTTTCAAAATTGCAACATATATCATTATAAAAAAATAAATTGAGAATCATATTTGTATAAATATTTAATAGTCATGTGAGATATACAAATTGTGATATGGATAACTACTCAAACTATAACTACGTTATGTAATTACTCAAACATTAGCTAAGAAGTCTCATCATGTTTCTACTCTTTAACTATTTATGAAATTTCCTCTAAATTAAATGCCCAAACAAGCCGATAATAAACCCATTATTTGTCGTCGACAGCAAAATCATTTTCTTATCAGAATTTTGGGGTCAAACATTTGCGAGGTAAGTTGCGAGTTACAGTTTTACAATGTAAGTTAGAAAATTGTATTTTTCTAAATTTATCTCATTTTTATATTTGGTTGGTAAATTTTTTTAGGGGTGTTCATGGTTCAGTTTGGGTTGGTTATTGGTTAAAATTAAAATCAAACCAATTTAGTCGGTTTTAAAATTTCTAAAATCAAACCAAACCAAATGAAAAAATAACTATTGGTTTGGTTGTTGTCAGTTTGATTCGGTTTGGTTTGGGCTTTTTGTTTTTTTTTTTTTCGATTTGAAAGTAATAAATTAAATTAATTTGTTGAGAGTATACGCGTCTCGATAGACACAATCACCTAATACATGAAAATCGACAAGAAAGTTATTATGGAATCAATTAAGCAACACTAGAGCTATTATTACACGAATAAACTGATTTAATTAAGAGAAAGTGTGACTATATAATGTGATGTAGAGTAGGTAAAGATTAAAGTACTAGATTTTGATGACTTGGTCTTAGGGTTTTAATAGGTCGGCTAAAATTTAATTATTGGGCTTGACAAAATGATGATATTAAGACTGAAGTTAATTAAAATTAAATATTTATATTTATTTATGAATAATCATATATATATAAAAGAGAACCATAGGCCTGCCTAGTGGCGCCACCACAAATCAGGATTACTTTTTAAATTTATTTATTTCCAAAACTAGTCTTCCCCTTTCATGAAACATTGTGACTTTTATGAAAAGTTGTGACTTTTAAAGAAGGGTTGCGACTTTAATGAAAAGTTGCGACTTTACGAAATGTTGTGACTTTTATGAAGAGTTGTGATATTTATGAAAGGTTCTTACCTTTCTAAAGGATTGTAACTTTTCCAAAGAGTTGTGACCTTCATGATAAAACACAATAAACATTTGTTGACACTAACCTTTGTTGTCTATAAATAGAGGGATGTCCTCTCGTTTTAAAACAACAATAAATATGATTTTCTTCTTCTTCTTATGCACAAATAATTCGTGTACTTTTCTCATGTTGACTGGCTTATTACACCATTTTATTTGTACCAATACACTGGTGAATATAATCGTTATATCTTGAGATGATCTATTCCTTTGAACCTCGGGTACTACAGGGGAATAATTTCCTTAAGGTCATGACATTCTACATTCAGTGGGCTCAATTTTTCCCTTTCTGTTTCATTTTATTGTTACACATCCTGGTATGTTTTTTTTACAGTTATTACTTATGCTTATGTTATTAATATAGCACTTTAAGATTTCGGAGGAATGCTTTGCCTTAAGGTAAAATGTTATTGACAATATAGAGTATGTATCGAAGATACGGATATTACTGAATAATCATATGTAAGCTTAATAAAAGAGTTCAATATCGTGCGAAGCATGAATAATTTACCTAGTATATAAATAATTATAAAAAATTTATATATATAATTTCACGGTTCGATTTGGTTGTTTTTGCAGGGTTTTTTAGTAAATCAAAACAAAACCAAATAGTATCGATTTTTAAATTTTAGAACCAAACCTAACAAAACCACATCAACAGTCAAATTTTTTAATCGGTTTAATTCAGATTGCGATTCAGTTTAATTTTTTAACCATAACCATGAACAACTCTAAAAAAATTGAAAAAAAAAATTCTAGAAAAACAAGTTCATTAAAAATTAGAAAACATGACCTCTCTAATGGAAAAAGGAAAATCAAGTTCCACTTTGACATTTTATATTAATTGTGTCCTCCTTACCTCATCTTCATCCTACCCCTGTAGCCCCGTCCCCACCTCTCATATTATTTATCTAAATTTTATACAAATAATTTTAAAATAATATTTTCATACTCATATACTAAAACAGATAAGAAAATAAAATTAAAAAAACCCCACTTATTATCCTAAAAATATATATATTTTTTGTTCTTACCGATCACACCCTTAGATAGAGAGAGTTTTAATTTTGGAAATAAAGTTGGGGGATGTAATGATTTCCCCCCAACACAAAGCATCACTCATTTGACTTGGTTTTATGAAAAATGAGAAATAGTTAATTAGTTCCCACTCCAAGTAGTTTAGCTCTCACCAAATTTTTGTGCAAAAAAAGTAGTAATAATATAAATAGTCTTTATCTTGAAGCATACATAACATGCAAGTAACTTTGCCAACTTTTTGGGACAGTTAGTTATCATTTCTAAATTAGGCAACACGCTATGGGTATCTTTTGTAGGGGATCCGGCTCCTCTTCATTTTTCTTCTCTCCATTTTCATCAAGTTCTAGTTTGGATTGGAGACACATGTAATAGTTTAGAATTAATAATTGAGATCTAATTAATTAAAGCAAAGTCCTAATCATAGTTATTAACTTTCATATATTTGCTTCTTAAATATTTTTGCAATCCAATAATTCTAAATTTACATTATATTTTTCCTAAATATATTTAAAAGAATTTCTTTTCTTAATTACTTGAGTAATTTTTTGCTGATTTTTTTACTTTTTTCCCTAACATTTGTCATTTCTCAAATAATATTTTCCAAATAAAAATTTAAAAATTGTGACCTGACGTTTTTTTTCAATTTTAGGAGTAAAATAAATTTTGTCACTCAACTTTAAATTTTTTCTTACTTCTTAAATGGAGTCCATATTGCTCTATAGACATTGTAGCTCTTAATACTCTATTAGAATAATAAGAATGTTTAACTGTATTATAATTGTTTTTCAAAAAATTAAAAGTAATTAGTAAAAGTTTTAAATATGTATGCAGTAAAGAAAAGATTTTAATTTAGGAAAAATATAATGAATTGCAAAAATATTTAAGAAGTAATTATATGGAAGTAAATAATTATGGTTTGGACTTTGCAAATCAATTAGATCACAACCATTAGTTCTAAATTATGACATGTGTCTCCAATCCAAGCTAGAACTTGGAGAAAATGGAGAGAAGAGAAATGGAGAGGAGCCGTATCCAAATTTTGGTGGGCTCAAAAGTCCAAACACACAAATTTCATTAAGTGAGTTCTCTAAATATTTTTAAAGTAGCTTTTTAGAAAACAATTTTGGGAAATTAAGTTGTGTATGTTTGGTACGAAAGGGAGTTATTTTTCACGGAAAATGATTTTCTATAAAATGATTTTTTGAAAATTAAGTGGATTTCTTATTTATTTTCTAGTGTTTGGTACTATATAGAGCAAAATATTATGGAGACGGAATGAAAGGAGCAATGGGTATTCAAAGGGTGACAGGAGTGGGATGATCAAGGGGTGGGGGTTGGGGAATTGGGTGGGTGGAAGGAGACAATAAATTTGAAGTATCACTTATGTAACTTATTTTGCTACTTCATTAGAGAAGTCATTTTCTTAATTTCTAAGAAACTTATTTTTTAAAGAAAATATTTCAAGATATTTTGCACTAATCAAAGATAGAGAAATTAAAAAATGCTTTCCTCCCTGCCAAACTAGTTTTGAGTATACTTGCGTTTTTTTTTCAAGTGCTCTTTGAATAAGATAAGAAATGGTCATATTTTTTGGAAGATGCAGTAGTACATATTGAGAATAAAAATGATAAGGTTGGTAGTTATGATTTGTGCATTTTGGTGGGCTCAAAAGTTCAAACACACACATTTCATTAAGTGAGTTCTCTAATTTTTTTAAAGTAGCATTTTAAAAAACAATTTCGCAATGAAAATTTTGGGAAATTAAGTTGTGTATGTTTGGTACGAAAGGAAGTTATTTTTCACAGATTTTCTATAAAATTGTTTTTTTTAAAAAAAATTTAGTGGGTTTCTTATTTATTTTTTAATGTTTAATAATATATAAAGCAAAATATTATGGAGACGGAATGAAATGAGCAATGGGTCTTCAAAGGGTGACAGGAGTCCAATGATCAAGGGGTGGGGGTCAGAGGCGGAGCTACACTAGGCTGAGGGTGTCTAATTGGACACCATTCGTCGGAAAATTACACTGTATATAAAAGTAGAACAATAAAGTTTCTTAACCCAGTGAGTTTCTGTTGAACAACCAAAGTTGAAAAATAAAATTTTACCCATTCGTTAAATTATTTTTATATACCTATTCGATACTTTGACACCCTTCATAAATTTTTTGGCTACGCCACTGATGGAGGTTGGAGAATTGGGTGGGTGGAAGGAGACACTAAATTTGAAGTATCACTTATGTAACTTATTTCACTATTTCATTAGAGAAGTCATTTTTATAATTTCTAAGGAACCTATTTTTTTTTAAAAGAAAATAGTTTGCACTAATCAAAGATAGAAAAATAGAAAAATGATTTCCTCCTTACCATACTACTTTTGAGTATACTTGCGTTTTTTTTTCAAGTGCTCTTTAAATAAGATAAGAAATAGTCATATTTGTTGAAATATGATAAGGTTGCTAGAAATGATTTAGGTAATAATTTTTTTTATTCTTTTGAAATTATTTATTTAATATAAAATTATATTTTATTCTAAATTTCTAAATAATATTAAGCACAAGAAAATATCATATATTATATATATTAATGGACAATTCAAATAAAACTTAAATCATTAGTGAAATATAATTACATAAATATTACTCCCTTTGTCCAACAATAGTTGTTCACTATTGACTTGACATACCCCCTTAAGAAACTATAAATAATAGGGGTAATATTACTAATTATTCTTTGACCTTGTTAAATTTAGTGCTTTGAGAAATATGTTAGATGATAAATAGTATTTAATAGCAAGGGTAAAATAGCCAAAAAGTTAAATTATCTCTTGATTTTCTAAACTGGACAAGTATTGTTGGGCAAATATTTTTAGTATAGTGGTCAACTATTGTTGGACGAAGGGACTATATAAATACTCAACTTTCAAGACTATTACATTGCTCTCATAAATGTTCTATTAATGCATTATTGAGTTCAACATGAACATTTATATCTTTAATTTTTTTTTATGTCTAGCTAAAAATTGTTCAAATCTGAGATTTTCATCTAACACTATTGGTGAATCTGGAAACGACCTACCGGATTACTAAATTATTGTTGTGATTTTTAAAATTATTATGTTATGTATTATATTGTTATCTTGTATTTAAATTATTACGTTACGTATTATGTGTTTAAATTAAAAAATTTATCGTATCATTTAAATATTGTGCATTCTTCATAGTGAAAGTAATATTTATTTTAAATTATATATTTGATGTGATGAATTTTTTTTTAAAACAATGAAATATTATTAAATAGGGATTAAAATAGTATCCTTCAACTAATAAGAACTCTTTTTTGACTTACTTTTATGCACTTTCTATTTCTGTGTATACCCAAAATAAAAGAAGACCATCACTATGTACAGTTGAGGAAGTCTTCCTAGCTAGCAATGAATAGGAAGCTAATGAGATAGTAAATAGAGAAGATAAATGGCTTAGAGGTTACATATGTTACAGGGTATAATGGAGGAATAAAGATTAAAATTAAAGTGAGGGCGACCAATACCACAACGTGCAAATGAAGATGCTGCCCCAACGTTCTACGAAATAGGGCTGCGTATCGGTCGGTTCGGTTCGGTTTTGAATTTTATCGGTTTGGCTTATTGGTTATCGGTTTGTAGAGATGCTAAATCATTATCGAACCATTAAGATATTGGCTTATCGGTTATTGGTTTATTGGTTTTTGATCATTATCGGTTTAACCGTTAAGATTTGACAAAAAATATATTGAAAATCACTTAGAAACAAGGTGACAAACCAAATGAACCATGCACATGAGTTCACAAGTTATATCTTGCTCAAAAGTAAATACTTTTACATTGTAGAATAACCAAGTGTTTGAGACAACCAGAAATAAAAGTAGGAGGTCAAACTCTAAGTCAAGGACTTTATATACAAAATGGTATAAATATAATTATTTAATTTACTATTAGGTTATCGGTTAACCCATTAAGAAAAAATCTCAAACCGCTAAGAATCGATAACCCGATAAGAAAAAAAATCAAAACCGTTATCAAAACTGCTAAACCAATAACCCAATACTGATAAACCAACAACTTTTTTTGGTTCGGATTATCAGTTTCGATTTGGTTTTAAACAGGCCTACTATGGAACGTTAATCACAAATGATGATGGAAATTAAGCGTCACTGACCAAGGAGGAAATGCACCATAAAGAAAGGATTGTAACTTCTGAAAATACATGCCACATACTCACATAACATAGTATGTAAAGAAACTGTCTGACGGACATATGGTGACAATGCAAATGATGCATATTTTTAATACTAATGTGCAAAACCAACAATTCCCTACTCATATTAAAAATTAAATAAGAGAGTATATGTCACGCCCCAAGCCTACACTCTAGACGTGGCGTCATTCGAGAACCATTGATGGTCCCTAAGCAAACTCTTTGCCTGGCTTAATACTCAACGGAAGACTTACTCAGCAATATATGACCTCAATACACAACTTCAACTCATAAGAATATCATTTATAAAATAGTTTAACTCAATATACTCAAATGAACATTCAACTCTCAGTCTTTAAAACATCAACAAGTAAAATGAGAAAAAGACTTCTCAACTACTACTGTTTATGAAGCCTCTAAAGTACTGCGATGAAAGTCGGGACAAGATCCACGACATCCTAACAAAACTAGAATTAAAAGTGGAATCCTCCGGAAGTAAGGAGGCTCACCAAATCTAATTGTCACGACCCAGGGGTGCCCCCTAGATGTAACAAGGCACAAAGAACCCTAAAAGGCCCTATGTAAGCCATTTAGCATATCATAACATAAAGCATTAGAACAGTAAGAGTAAAAACACATTTCAAGTCCGAAATTTTCATAAAGGAAAAGCGGAAGTCTAGACTCTAAGTCTCAACATAGCCATATATTACAATGTTCGAATGAGAAAGAAGGACACAACCCATATCAACATAATCCGAAAAGAAATACAAGAAATGAATTACAAGGAAATAGTATCCGTCCTCGAATCTTGAGGACTCGCCAACTAGCTAGGAGAATAAGCAAATCCAAGCTTTTAGCCACAATGATGACCACATTGAGAACCGGATCCTACACTTGGGAAAATGTAGGAAAAGTAGGGGTTAGCACAAAGATGCACTAAGTATGATAGCCATGCACAAAAATATTAAAAACATGCTAAAAGAGACATTTTAATTGAATGCACGCAATTTACTATGTTAAAACATCACTTTGAAGATTGTGGAAAAAGTATAAGTCATAAGCATATTCTGTAGATAGATCATCATAACATAAGAGGCATATTATAAGTACCCTCAAAGCATACTTGTGCAATATATGAATAAGACCCCACAAAATCTCACCCATGCTAAGTAAAGCTTCTTAAGTAACCATAGTTCATAATTCATATTATTGTTTATATTACTATTGTGGGAATAATCCTTAACTGACATAGACCATATGAGCTTAACATGGAATCCAGTGTCTACCCCACATCGAAAAGGTGTTGTTCTACTTGCCTAAGGTAGAACCATACTCTTAGCTTAGGTGGATCCACTAGCTAAATACCTATGAGGGCACATAGTTTATGGGATAAGGAAATTGCTACTAGAAACCCGAACTCCACTAAGGTAGAATGTTTCCATCTTATGAGACATACTTTGGGAACCCGGACTTAATTAAGGTAGAAGGAACCCATCTCATAATCAATATCCACTCGGTGCTAAGCATTAGTTCCCACAGAGTTCATATTAAGTCTTGACTTAAGTTCATATTCATGGAAGAATGTCTTGACACTCAATCCAACATAATTCATAAGATAGCTCATTAGATCATGCGTGAGAATAACCTTTCACCGTCCATGTCTGCATATAGATGCAATAGGTGAGAAAGCCTTTCAACCTTAGAATCATCATATTGTGAGAAAACCTTTCACATCATATCATATTCATGCATAAGTGTGTCTATGAGAATAACCTTTCAACAACACAACAACTAGATCATAATCATATTCACTTCACTCTCAAAGTGTTCTTAAAGCATATACAAAGACTTCATAAACATGCATGATATCATAATTTTCCCTTTCAAGGAACAAAGCTCATATCAAATCAACACATCTAGAATTCACTACATTAGACATGGATATTAGCATAATTCAAGTAACCCAATTACTACAAGCATAATCTCATAATATCCTTCTTTCATCAACACACCCACATCACAAGATCATAATTTGGGAATATGGGGGTTTCATTGGTACTTATGGATTTCAACATAAAAACCACAATAAATCATCTATTCAATCATAATATAAAGTAAATCAAGCATTAGAATCATTTTTGAAAGGAACCCATGACATTGGAATCAAACCCTAGCTTTTGAGGATTTTTATCTTTGAAATTGGGGTTTTGAAGGGACTCCATGGATGAAAGCTATCCATGGATGAAGGACTACCATACCTTAGCACTGAAATCCAATGAATTTGAGAAGAAAACATTGCTCTTTGAACCCTAGCTCCAACTTCCTTCTTTTTCTTCCTTGAAGTTCTAGAGAGAGAATTTCTTTTGGAGAGGATGAAGTTTTGGATTTTCTTTTAGATTCTAGGGAGAATGACTTTATTGGGGGAATTTTGAGCATAAAAAGCTTATATACTTTACTAGTTAAGGAATAAAATGACTTAGTTTCGAATTAGGAAAAATATGAAATGACTTTAAAGACCCTAACTTACTTTTAGGACTGTTGCACGATGAGGCTCGCCAAGGGCACTCGGCAACTCGCCAAGTGGACCCTTGGCCCGCCTAAAATTACAGCATCTCACCCCAAGGAGCAGGCCAAGTTAGCAATGGGGAAGTCCCTTTGGTGATGCGCCAACCCAACTGGCGAGCCCCAACTTGGCTCGCCTAATTTTCCAATAGCTAGGGAAAGGGGGACAGCCCACTGGGAGATGGTGGCTCCACTTGGCCAATCGCCAAGTCACTTTGCTGATGGCACTACCCCCTCACCAAGTGGATCACGGGAAAAATGTTTTCCTTCACCCTTCCCAAGGTATTTAGGCCCTTGCCCACTTTCATGGCCAATTACCCCCCTCAAACTTAGCCCTAGTCTTGCCTACTAGGATCCGGGGTGTTACACTAACTGGGACTGCAAGTGGTATCAACAGAGCGTGTGTTGATGATTCTTAATACATGTATATGCATCATGAAAAGATGCAGGCCAAATGGCGTCAGTACATTTAATAAACGAGTATGCAAAGGGAACTCTAAAACATAAACATAAGCTTGAACTAATAAAATTGAAGAACATACCCACCTCCTCTCAAATCAAGGTTAGTCAACTCAACTCAAGGATACTCAACTCAATTCAAGGATACTCAACTTAATTCAATGTAAAAGCAACAATAAAGATGCAGTATAAAGAAAGCTTTTAAAACACAAGATAATAACTCAACGTATATAAAAATACAATAATAAACTCTTTACTCTTAATTGGGAGATTCTCTAATTGATAACCATCACTATGAGCTATGTGATGATACAACGTCTCGCCCACGCTGCCAGAATTATCCTATACCTTGCCGGAGTATAAGACATCCTCACTTAAGTGGACCAACTAAGCTATGCTTAAAAGCAATAAGGAATCATCTAAAAAGAATGATCATTTACCCATGTTGGCATACGTGGTTTATGAGGATTTTGAGTTGTCTGAACTCATCTCCATATCGGTGCCCAATGCTACTCCCAATAATATATATAACCCATGCTCATATGCATTGAATAAAACATAACTCCTCAATTTGAGATAATTACTAAAAAGTTCTCTTAAAAGAGATAGTGATCAAAACTCATATGAACTCATTTAGAGATCAATGGTTTTTCTCATTTAAATGTAAAAGTGTTACATACTTGGGAATACTTATTCCCCTCATACTCATTTTGAAAAATGAACTAAACTTTCCCCATCCTCATACTCATTTACTCAAATCTTAAAACGAGTGATAAATAATTGTAGAAGACTTCTCAAAAGGACTCAAAAGACTTTCTCGAATTGTACTCTTAATCTTTACTTGAATTTGAAATGTGAATTCAAGAGTTATTATTAGAATTTATAGGATCAATCAATGATTAGCAAAGACTTAGATAATTGGAAATAAGAAACGAGTGAAGACACAAATTGGTGAACACTAGCGCGATGCGGTAGGGGGTGAATTTTTGGTCGCGAAATAATTTTTGAGGTAGAGGACTATGTATCCTCTCCACGATGCGGAGAGTGGGGTGACTATCTGAAGACTAGAAATCTTAAGCGTCTCTGCGACGCGGACCTAGGCGCAATTATTTGCCCGATCTTTTCTTCCTCTCCCAAACTCGACTCAACTCATACCCAAAGCAGTTTCATCATCCCACGGAATTTTACACACCCAAAACAATTTCTATGAACCCATATAAAAATCTATCAAGGGACTCAACTCATTTGCAAAACCCTCACCTCAAGAACTCAAAGACTTCAATTTATCAATTTAACTTAAGAACTTCTCAAGAACTCAATAATTAACTTCAAGAATGAATTCATGGGTAAAATTTTACATGATTGGCGTGAGGGAGAATAAACCTAACACTATGAAAGCTTACATACCTCGAAAGGACAAAGTTCTTGGCGATTTCCCTAAAATCTTGTAGAACTTCTTGAAAACTTCCTCTTTTCTCCTTTTGAACTTTCCCCTAGTTTCTTGAACGCTTTAGACTTGAGTGAAAAGTGATTTTAATCAAATTTGACCCCTAATTGGGTGAACAAAATGTGTAGGCCTAGTGGGTTAAGGAAAACACCAAAATACCCATCCTTAAAATGGATGACTTTCCTTAATTAGACAGGTTGTACTCAAACGGCCAATTCTCCCTCATCTGAACTCGGTATTTAGTAAACTCAGCATTGAAAAGAGGACTACACCACCTTCGATTTAATATCACATGGGTTGCCTAACTCATCTTGTGTTGAAAGTTTTGATCGTTTGAAGTTGTCCCAAAACTCACAATTCAAGAGTAACTTGAACCAAATCTAAATTTAGCTCTTTTCAATTTCGTTCTTTCTAGATTTTGATCTTTATAAGACCGAGGTGTTACAATAGATCAACTTAAGGAAGATTACTATGCATAATGAAGGTGTGCTCTGCACTGAACATCCACTTAGTGAAACATTAACTTTTACTCCAGCAGTTGTAGTGGTTTCAGACTTGAACTATGACTGCTTTTCTTGAGGGAAATAAAATATCACTGATCACACACAATAATCAAGGTGTTGACATGAGCTTTAATAGCCAGCACGTTACAATCTTGTGCTATCCCGATTTCATGAGTGCCTTTGAGAATAAACCTAGTTCTCATAGAAAGAGACCTACTTCCACACTCACATAGG
Organism: Solanum chiquidenum; assembly: GCA_029582725.1. Classification (NCBI taxonomy): domain Eukaryota; kingdom Viridiplantae; phylum Streptophyta; class Magnoliopsida; order Solanales; family Solanaceae; genus Solanum; species Solanum chiquidenum. The sequence goes on from JAJOOS010007289.1 coordinate 48,681, forward strand.
TGAAATTTGTGAAGAGTGCTCATGTAAGTTTAACACTTCACTCATACGGGATACAAATTTTCATCAAGGGTTTTGTAAATTAAATTAGATATATTTTTTAAAATGTTATGTTACTTAAAAAATAATTACAAGTATTAGAGATTTAATTAATGGTCTTATATGTTTTATAAATGTAACGACCCGTTAGGTCATTTTGACAACTATAACAACATCGACTCTTTCCGAAAATTTTAAATGGTAATTTTGAACTATTTATTTAACTAAGATTATTTAGTTGGTGGTATTTAGTAAATAATTAATTTTAGATGATTGTACATGAGCTAAGTCTGAAATTTATATAATACCTTATATTTAGAAAAAAAAAAGAGTAAAGAAACCGACGGAAGTAATCATGGTAATAAGACCTAAGGGTCTCGTAGAGGGAATAGCTTCAGGTGCTAAATTATTGCTTCCCACTTATTTAGCCATTAATAGTGGTATGTTAATGGGTAGAAATGAAAAGGATTTGATGCAATCCAGATTGCCTCAAGGCCATCCACTCACGAACTTCAACGTATTGAAGGATTGTTCAAAAAGATGGAGGTTTTTGGTCTTGCATTGATGACGAGGAGGGGTTGCATGCCTTGCATGTCAACCTACGCACTTTGAAGGATCTCCAAGTTGAGCAGCACCATGCTTGGATGATAGCTTGGAGCGTGGGAGGAAAGACAGTTGACAAAACTGTTACTTTGGGTAAGCATGTCCATTCGGCGTATCGCCCAATAGCTTGGGTGATGAACACCATATCGCCTAATGGCCCGAGGAGATACAGAGCAAGGTTATTCATTCGGCGAGCATGGAGAGCATTCGGCACATCGCCCAGTAGACCCCAAGACCGCTGAAAGGTACAACAAGCCATCAAGGGAAAATCCAAGGTAAAGTGTACATCGCCGACTAGCTCGCCAAAAGGATTGGGTGAGCCCGACTTAGCTCGCCCATTGGCCCATTTTGGGTCACTTTTGGGCCCATCTATGTAATAATCCCTAAAACTATAAATAGGCCTTTAGGGGTTCATTTTAGACTTAGACTGATTTTGAATATTGTGGTTATAAACCTGAAACTCCTTGTGTGAGTGATTCAGATCTTGGTATAAGCTTTTGTTGAACCTTGTTAGAAATGTTGGTTATTTGAGATATTGATTTCCTTGAGGTCTTCGTAAGAGTTAGGTGTTTCTTGTTGGATCAACGAATCGACGTTTTTGGGTTTAATATACCCTTAGGTTGCTTTTTATTTCCTCTTTTTGTGTCTATCTATCTATCTTTACTTTCTTGTATTGGATTTCCGTTGTTGTTTGTGATTCTTCTTGTGAGAATTACATCAAGATTAGCCCAGTCATTGTAGGTAATGATTGCTAATCTATAGGGTAGGCTTGTAAGGAAATTGTAAGTTTAAATCGTTCTTTTAAATTTTCTTCTTCTGTCAATAAATTCCACGCTTATAATATTGCAACTTCTTTCTGTTAATGTCATCGACATAACATATAGGAAATTAGGGAAATTATGGGTTCATGGTTGTTGTCACTAGTTTCATAACTAGTAGCTTTTCAATTTTAAATATTATTATTTTGTTATCATATTATAAATTAAGATTTGATAAATTGAAATATGTAATTAAATATAAAGTATATTCTATTATATGAATACCACTAAAGTTATGATAATTGGAAGGAATCGAGACTTACTTCTAGGCATGAAATTTAGGAACTTGAGCAGAAGGTTGGGTAAGTTTTTTGGGTCTAGACTAGACATATAGTAGTATGGATGTTTATGGACTCGTTTACTTACAAATTATGCATACTTGATAGATTAGAAATGTTTTAAGACATTGAAGAAAGGAAAAAATTGGTTAATTAGCTTGCTTGACTTCGGCTTTTCGGTTGAGGTAGGTTATGATTTTTTTATGTGATAGAGAGACTCTTAATAGAGATTAAAAGCCATTGTGTAATACTGTGAAATTTTCTATGTATTTAACTGTTGTGGTTTGGATGATTTATATATTGTTGTGATTAGTTTGTAATCCCAAGACCGCGAAATCCATAATCTTGCACTTGTTCTATTAAAGTGATGCCTTGAATAAGAAAGACTTGATGAAATGTTTCTAAGGAAGTGGAAAGAGATGATTAAGAATGATCATTAACTATATTATTGAATCGGTGCCACAAGTCGGTACAATATATTTAGATCGGGTGCCACGAGCCTTGTTAACTACTGCACTGATTCTTGACTTGCCTGTGGAAGGTAAGAATTTAATTATATATTATGGATGCATCTTATTCTGATTTAGGTGTGGTGCTAATGCATGAGATAAATGTAATTGTCTATGCTTCAAGGCAATTGAAAGTGCATGAACGTAACTACCCCACTCATGATTTGGAGTTGGATGCGGTGGTATTTGCATTGAAGCAGTAGAGGCATTATCTATATGGGGAAAGTGTGAAATGTATACATATTATTGCAGTTAACAATATATGTTCACTCAGAAAGACTTGAATTTAAGGCCAAAAAGGTGGATGGAGTTGTTGAAACACTATGATGTTACTACTATTCTTTAATACCGAGGAAAAAAAAGTAATGTTATCATTGATGCCCTGAGTATAGAAGCAGAGAGCATGGGGAGTTTAGCACATTTATAGGTTTCTAGACACCTATTGGCTAGAAAGGTTCAAACTCTGGCTAATGAACTTATAAGGCTGGAAGTAACGGAAAAAGGAGGATTGTTGGCCCACGTGAAGGGTAAATCTTCTTTTCTTGGCTGGATTAAAGGAAAGCAATTTGATGATGAGAAGCTGAGCTGGATTCGTGATATGGTCTTGTAGGGAGAGGTCAAAGATGTAATACCTCAGAAACCTAGTAAATATGTACAAAAGAAAATTTGGGTGAACCACAGAGGGGTTCACGAACCGTGAAAGGGACCACGGTCCATCGACCTGCTCGTGGTTCACACCCAGTCAGCGTGGTGGACCATGGTGCCCACCACGGGCCGTGATCCCACTGACAAGCCGTGGATTGGCCTGTCAAGTCAAACCATCAGACCCCTAGCCCAAGTGAAGAACCACAGTGGCCTTAACGGTCCATGGTCCTTCACACGGTCCATGAAGTGGACCGTGGCTGGGAGGTCCAAGAACCAGTAAGCATTGGCTAGCAACCAGGACCCACTCGACGGACCGTGGTTCCATCAAAGGTCCGCTAGTGGCTCCGTGGGTGGGTCTTGCCAGCTTTTAAGTCAAGGTCATTTTGGTCTTTTTCCCTATGCATTGGGCAGTTAAACTATGTCGTTTAATACCTAAACTACATCATTTTACTCAGTTTAAGCCTAATATTCTAGTCAGACATTACCCAGAACCCTCAGTCACCAAACTTAGAGCAAAAATAGAAGAAATATGCGCCAGATTTTCAAGAACAATCAGAAGGTTTTCTTCAAGTTTCAGCCGCAAAATCAAAGTATTTCTCCGTAGATTTCGTCACCGGGTATGTTGGATTTCACTAGTGGGTTCCTTTCATCCACTAGGTCCCTAGAATTCAGTCAGTTCCTTGAATCTACATAGCTTGTTTAGAGCTAGGGTTTCTGAAACATTGGAGATTTGTTGTGATTTAGTTGTTGTAGTATCCTTAATCGAAATAGCATGTTTCTTCAAAAGTTTGCTTAATTCCTTATATGAAACTCAGAACCCTAGTTTGTGTAGATTCTCTTAATGAATGAATTACACTTTCTAGGTCAGTTAAACAGATAATCATGCTTCAGATTTTAAATGTCACATGATAGTATATAAATGTTGTATTCTCAGTTAGCGTGTCAGTACTTTGAGTTATTCAATATTTCAGTCACATTTCAGTCATATACATATTCAATTGGGAGTAGACTTAGCACCGAGTTGGACTAGGGTTTAACGTACCCTTACAGTCTCAAAACTACGTGACCCCGTAGGAGTATAAGTCCTATTTGTTGAACTTTTCAACATTGTTTTGTAGGTATGACTAGACCTAAAGTCCCAGGGAGAAATCACTTTCCCCGAAAGCGGGCTAGAGGCATTGTGATCAGCGAGGGGGATGCACCCTCTCGGAAAGCACCGACTAAAGTTCCTCCAACAGGGGAAATAGTAAAGGGAAGGGTCCCTTACAACCCACACCAGCGGAGGGGAGCTACGATAGAGAAGGTATCTATGCCACTCACCTCATTACTTCTGAGAGCGAGGGTCAGTTAGGACACAGTTCTCTAGCGTCCATTTCTGAGCCGGAAGATGACCAACTCCTACAGGATAGGAGAGCAGAGTTATGCTCCAAAGCTCTAAATAATCCAGCTTAGATCATGGTGCTTCCTACACCTCCTCCACCTCCAACTCAGGTAGTAGAGCAGGCTCCCCCACTAGTTCAGGCTCATCCACCCCGGTCACTCAATAGATTAAAGGTCGAAGGTTTGAGGACCATTTTTGAAGAAAAGAGGTTGTCTACTGACGATGTGGTAGACCGGTACCGAGAGGTGTAGAACACCATAAAGTTCCACAAGTTTAAGATATTCACAAAGCCCCGAGGTCCTTACATTCCTACTTGGGTCTGAGAGTTTTACTGGGGATACGAGGAGTTGGTACCAAAGGGAAAGAAAAAGGCCAGTAGTTTCAAGCCGGTTGACTATGTGGTAGTGGGGGGTCGGAAGGTGAAGTGCAGCAACACCGAGATCAATGAGGTGCTTGGGTGTACGATGAACTTCATGCACTACTACAAAATCTAGAAGAATACCCACGATGATTTGAAGGGTTGGTTAGCGCCACTAATTTCTAAAACCATGCCACGATGGATTGAGCTGGTGCACTTATTGAGAAGAAGGATTTGAACGTGGCTTCTAGATACTAGTTCAGGTTCATCAGCATCGCTTTGATGCCTTCGTAGAATGATTCGATCCTCTGACATTCGAAGTCTGCCTGTTTGGGCTGCATCATGGATCGGGAGAAACTAAATCTAGGTCTGATCGTGGTGCAGGAGATGGCCATTAGGGCCAAGAAAAGTCAAAATTCTCTTCCCATTCCCGTATTGATCACTGTGTTGTGTAGGCGGGCCGGTGTTCCAATTATTGTGAAGATGGATGTGGAAGTGAACCTCACTTCCTCTTCTGACATTCGACAGATCGAGGCCAAATATATGAGGGATGCGGCTGATCGGAGGAGAGCTACACCGGCGAATTCGTCCCCGATAGTTGATGTTAATATGTTGCCGATAGAGGCAATACTTCCCTCTCCCGCCAGTGACCCTACATGTACCTCTGGTCCATCTACTTCTGCACTTCTAGGTTCTACTGTTGTACCCCCTCCTTCTTCTGTTGCTTCTTCTTCCCGACTCTCTTTCACCCAGGCCATGCTATACAAGATAGGCCATATGGCTCAATGTGCTTGCCTACCGGGTAGAGGTCGTTGTGCTTGGGTTGATTAAGCGGATGATTGTTGTTGCCTTGGCCCTGATTAGGGTTAAGTTGAGAGAGCACCGAGGGTTGATAGATGCCCAACAATTTGCATTGGATGCCCTTATTGTGAGGGTAAAGGCTTATGAGTAGGTACATGGTACTTTTGCTGATGTGGGGTCCTTGAAGGTCGATGTTGTTGGGCTGAGGAAAGATGTGGATGAGTTGAAATCCATCGACCTATGTTCTTTGGCACTGTGGAACTACCTAAGATTCTAAGCACTGATGTTCCAGCCAGTTCTAAGATTCCTCCATCTACTACGATCAGAGATGTTTCTATGGATGAGGTAGATGCTGAGTCTGAGGCTGAGACCGATGAAGAGGAACTGGGTGTTCGAGACGACATAGTCTATGATGATTTAGCGGATCTTGAGGGAGCTATGGTTGAGACAGTTGTGCATGCTTCTTTGAGTGATATATCGATGGTGGGCTCCAGAGGAGCGAAGAATGATGTTGCACCAGGCACTGATTCCCTGACAGATGGAATCACCGACATGAAGAGTTCACCCTAGGCCTAGCCTGGGAGGATGATCCCTTTGACTCCCTTTCTGTTATTTTTAGACTGTTTTACTATTTTCATGCATTTGAGGACAATTGCTAGTTTAGTTTGGTGGGGTAAGGTATCTCCATACCCACCTCTTTTGGGCTACTTTATGGATTCTTTTTTAAATGCAAATATATATATATATATATATATATGTATTGTTTTTTATCCATGGTGTTGGTCCTCTATTTTGAAATGCAAATGGTTTTGAACTAATTTTAATAATTGCCACCTTTTGATGTGTTTGAATGTGGTTGTTCTCTTGCAATTTTGAGTGTCGGTTGTGATCAATATCGATGACTTGAATAGTACTCTCGATTGAAGGATATGAGTGTACGGCTCTGATGAGGCAAATTGAGTTAGATAGGTCATATGTGAACTCCTAGCATCTCATTGTGACTAGCCGGTTGTTGAGTCGATCTCTTGTGATAATCGTTGCACACTAGCTAAAAATTATAGGGTCTTGTTTGATGATTGTGTTGAATTCCATCTGTGGTGAGGTTGTCTTGAAATATGTGTTTGGTAATTAATACCTAGAACTTGCCTTGTTAGTCCAATTGATTGATGAAAGAAAGCGATTGAGATAATCTTAGGAAAAAAATTGAAGAGTGAACCAAAAATTGATCTTATACCTCTTTGTGACCACCTTATAAGAGTGTGAACCTAGCTTGGGACCATTTGAGCCTAACCCTTTCTTTGGAAGAAATTTGAACAACTTTGACCTCTTTCATCCATCACCTATAACCTTCATGAAGTATTGATTCGTTTAAATAGCCAATTTAGGCCAAAAGCCTAAGTTGGGGATGTGGTGAAAAAGAAGGAAAATCAAGATGTGTGAAAATCTGCCCTTGAAGGATCATGTTGAAAAAGATGGAACCCCTCCATGTAAAAAAAAGAGACAAACAAAAGAAAAATGTGAAAATAGAAAAAGATTAAAAAAAGTGAAAATAAAGCTTCTGAAAGGAGCAAACAAAATGGGGTATCTAATGAGTCATGCTTAAATTAACAATAGGGTGGATTGTGAACATCATAGAGTGTGGAAGAGAAGGAAAAAAAGTGATTTGCAGGCCATACTTCATGAAGGTAAAAGTCACTAAAATAAAATGACCATACATTTACACTCAGCCCCGTTACAAGCCTTGAAAAACCTTGTGATCTTGAGTGAGTTGGAAATAATGTTGATTGTAAAATAAGGGTAAGCCTATGAGTAGAGTCATGCATGTGTTTATCTTTGGGAGTGTGAGAGTTTTATTTTATTCCATAATTACAAATTGTTTATGAGTCTTGTGTGAACATGAAATCATTCTTGGTGTGAGGGCATTTGAATGCTTTTGTTGAGCTTGAACTTGCATTTGAAGCAAGCATTCTGAGCTTGAGTTCTATTTGATGATGGTTAGTCACTGTTTGAAAGTTAGAGTGCATAATTGAACATTATATGTGTAGTTTGAACCTCTGTATGCATTCGTGTTGAGTCTTGAGTAGCACTGTTTGTAGACATCCTCACTGAACTGATTGATCTTGTGTTTTACTTAAGGACAAGCAAAAGTTTATGTTGGGGGTGTTGATGAGTCTGGCATTTCGACTCATTTAGAGCTTGTTATTCATAGTATTAGTGTCCTCGATGCTTATTTTGTCCTTTAAACTGATGTTTTAATTCTAATTTGCAAATATAAAGGTAAAAGAGCAAGGCAAGGACATTACCAGGCAAAAAGGAGCGAAAAAGATGAAAAAGGTTGAAGATAGTGAAAGCTGAGGATCGTCAAAGCCATTCAGAGACTCGCCGAGTGGCACTTCAGCTCGCCTAATGTTCCAGACTGCTAGCCCTGGGGAGAAGCTAACATGGCGATGGAATTGGACCTTCGGTGAACTATTGAATGGATCGGCAAATGAGAGGTTGATCGCCTAAAAATATAGAGTCTTAAGGATAAAGAGTCAAAGAAAACCGGCGATGTAGAGGAGAAATTGGTGCATCGCCAACTGGGTCAGCGATGCTGGACTAACTCCACCGAGTGACCTTGCAGGCCAAAATCTGAAACGTATAAATTGTAATTCTAAAAGATTTTGAAGTATGTTGAGAAGATACTGGAAAAATTATGAGTGCTTCTCCATTGTTGAACTTTGAGCTTTCTTTATAGACTTTGTTTAACTTAGTTTTAGGAGTTTTCTAGTAGATTTTGAGTTGGGTTTTCGATATTAAGCATTTTGGATCATTGTAAAGACGTGGATTGCAATACCTAGATTACAGAGAATGTAATTGGTATGGATTACTTACTTTTTTTATGTGTGGCTAAAACCCCTATTCTTGGGGGGTGTGATTATGTGATTAAATGTCACAATTAGCTAATGGGTGTGAGTAATTACTGATTGATTTGTTGTTTTGAAATGGGTTGATTGGTAATTGAGGTTTAACTTATGAATTGTAGTTGAAAATGCAGTTCTAATTTAGCATTCTATTCTTGATCGAGAGAGAGGTTTTAGAATTAAGATTATCAATTAATGATTATAGTGATTGGGTTATTGTGGGTTCCACTCGAGAGAGTGAATCCTAATTTGATCCTACTTTTCTAGCTCGAGAAAGTAGATAAATTGAGGTAGTGGGCTGTTTTTAGTTTGATGCTAGTTGAGGTTCGAGAGAACTCACTTGATTCGTGATGGTTGATCGAGAGATGGCCATTACATCTAAAGTCTAGCCTACCCACTTAGCTTCAGCAACTTTTAGTAATTGCAAATCACCCGTATAATGAAATTGTCAATTAATCGATCACATCCCCAAGTATCCCAATCTACTTGATTACTCCCCTTATTTTCTTAGTTGTTAATTGACAAACCTTATCCCCTCATTTGTAACTTTTTGTCAACCCCTTAGATTTAATTGAATAATTTTGATAATTTCTATTCCTACAACCGTTTAGAACATGTCTTTCACTTCGTAACTAAATTATCTACCGTATCGCTCCTTGTGGGATCGACCCCAACTCTTTGTTGGGTATATACTAGATTACGATCTCCTACACTTAGTATCAGATGAAGTTTAGTTGAGCATTTATAAATATCTAGCGAAAGGATCGAGTGGATTCTCAAAAAATTGAGGCAGTACAGCACTGGCCTAGACCCACCTCTCCAACAGATATTAGAAGTTTCTTGGGTTTGGCCCGTTATTACAGGAGATTTGTTGAAGGATTTTCATCCATAGCTTCCCTATTGACCAAGTTCACTCAGAAGAAGGTCAAATTACGGTGGTCGTATGAGAAAAGTTTCTCATAACTGAAGACTGGGTTCCCTACAGCTCCTGTCTCGACTCTACCAGATGGTTCAGACGGATATGTGATTTATTGTGTAGCATCCAGGGTCGGCTTAGGTTGTGTGTCGATGCACTAAGGTAAGGTCATAGCTTATGCTTCTAGACAGCTTAAGGTCCATGAAAAGAACTACCTGACTCATGACCTCGAACTTGCAACCATAATATTTGCCCTAAAGATTTGGAAACACTACTTGTATGGTGTTCATGTTGATGTGTTCACAAATCATAAGCGCCTTCAGTATATGTTCACCCAGAAAGAGTTGATTTTTTGTCATAGGAGATAGCTTGAATTCCTCAAAGACTATGACATGAATGTGCTTTACCATACGGGTAAGGACAATGTAGTGGTTGATGCTCTCAGTAGACTGTCTATGCGTAGTGTAGCAAATGTTGAGGAACAAAAGAAAGAGTTAGCCAAAGATGTTCACTGGCTTGCTCGCTTAGGAGTTTGCCTTACGGACACATCATATGGTGGTGTGATAGTTCAGAATGGATTAGAATCTTCATTGGTAGTGGAGGTTAAGGAAAAACAAGATAGTGATCGTATATTACTTCAGGTGAAAGGTGTAGTTCATCAGCAGAAAGTTGAGGTTTTCTCCCAAGAGGGAGATAGTGTGCTTTGTTACAAGGGCCACTTATGTGCTCCTAATGTGGGTGAGTTAAGGTAGTAGATCCTTACAGAAGCTCATAACTTCAGGTATTCCATTAATCCAGGTGCCACTAAGATGTACCGTGATCTACGAGAAGTCTTTCGGTTAAACTACATGAAGAGGGACATAGCAGACTTTGTGGCTAAGTGTCCTAATTGTCAACAGGTTAAGGTAGAACATCATAAACTAGGAGGTATGACTCAAGAGATTAACATTCCTCATGGAAGTGGGAAGTTATAAACATGGACTTCATTACTGGTTTACGGCGTACTCGTAGACAAACATGACTCCATTTGGGTAATAGTAGACAGAGTTACTAAGTCCGCTCACTTCTTGGTTGTCAAGACTACAGATTCAGCAGAGGACTACACCAAACTCTACATCAATGAGATAGTCAAGTTGCATGGGGTCCCCTTGTATATCATCTTGGATAGAGGTCCTGTGTTTACCTCTCACTTTTGGAAATCATTTCAGAAAGGTCTTGGTACTCAGGTAAATCTCAGTACAACGTTTCATTCACAGACGGATGATCAGGCAAAGCGTACCATTCATACCTTAGAGGACATGTTGAAAGCTTGTGTGATAGATTTTAACGGTAGTTGGGATGATCACCTACCTCTCATAGAGTTCGCCTATAATAATAGTTACCATTCCAGTATTTCGATTTCCCCTTATGAGGTACTATATGGGTATAGATGTAGATCTCCGATTGGTTGGTTCAAAGTAGGTGAAACAGCCTTGATTGGGCCAAATTCAGTTCACGAGGCTATGGATAAAGTTCAACTCATTAGAGATAGACTAAAGACAGCCTAGAATTGTCAAAGGTCCTATGCAGATGTGAGGAGAAGGGACTTAGAGTTTGAAATCGATGATTGGGTCCTCCTTAAGGTGTCACCTATGAAGGGGGTGATGAGATTTGGCAAGAAAGGGAAGCTCAGTCCTAGATATATAGGTCCTTACAGAATCCTAAAAAAGGATGGTAATGTGGCTTATGAGTTAGAGTTGTCAGTAGAACTAGCAGCGGTTCATCCAGTCTTTAACATTTCCTTGTTGAAGAAGTGTGTGGGTGATCCGACATCGATAGTGCCATTAGAGAGTGTGGCTGTGAAATAGTATCACTTATGAAGAGGTGCCAGTTGAGATTCTTGACCATCAGGTTCGTAGGTTGAGAAATAAGGAAGTCGCTTCAGTGAAGGTTTTGTGAAGGAGTCAGTCCGTAGAGGGAGCTACTTGGGAAGCAGAAGCAGCCATGAAGGCCAAGTATCCTCACCTCTTTCCTTCCGATTCCATTTCAACTTCAAGTAATAGTTCCTCTCCAGTCTCTTAGTTTACTCTTGCATAAATTTAGTCTCGGTATCTTGTTCCTTCAGTTGTTCTTGCGTTTCAACATATTTGCATGTTCTTGGAACTCAGTTCAGTTAGATATCAGTTTCTAGTACTTAGTGATAGGGATTGCAGCTCCTTCCGTCCATACTCAGTGTGTTTAGACCTCATTCGAGGATGAATGTTCCCAAGGGGGAGATATTGTAACACCTCAGAAACCTAGCAGACCTGTACAATAGAAAATTTGGGTGAACCACAAAGGAGTTCACGAACCGTGAAAGGGACCAAGATCCATCGACCTGCTCGTGGTTCACACCCAGTCAGTGTGGTGGACCACGGTGCTCACCACGGGTCATGGTCCCACTGATGAACTGTGGATTGGCCCGTTAAGTCAAACCAACAGACTCCTAGCCCAAGTGAAGAACCACGGTGGCCTTCACGGTCTGTGGTCCTTCACACGGTCCGTGAAGTGGACCGTGGCTGGGAGGTCCAAGAACCAGTGAGCACTGGACAACAACCACGACCCACTCGACGGACTGTGGTTCCATCAACGGTCCGTCAATGGCTCCGTGGTGGGCCTCGTCAGCCTTTAAATCAGGGTCATTTTGGTCTTTCCCCTATGCATTGGGCATTTAAACTACATCGTTTGATATCTAAACTATGTCATTTTACTCAGTTTAAGCCTAATAATCTAGTTAGACATTACCCAGAACCCTCAGTAACCTAAACTTAGAGCAAAGAAAGAAGAAAGAGGCACCGGTTTCCCAAGAACAATCAGAAGGTTCTCTTCAAGTTTTAGCCTCGAAATCAAAGGATTTCTCCATAGATTTTGTCACAAGGTATGTGGGATTTCACTAGTGGGTTCCTTTCATCCACTAGGTCCCTAGAATTCAGTCAGTCCCTTGATTCTACATAGCTTGTATAGACCTAGGGTTACTAAAACCTTGGAGATTTGTTGTGATTTAGTTGTTGTAGTATCCTTAACTGAAATAGCATGTTTCTTGGAAAGTTTATTTAGTTCTTTGTATGAAACTCATAACCCTAGTTTGTGTAGATTCTCTTAGTTCATGAATTACACTTGATAGGTTAGTTAAAAAGATAATAATGCTTTAGATTTCGAATGTCACATTATCAGTATATAAATGGTGCATTCTCAGTAAGCATGTCAGTACTTTGAGTAATTCAGTATTTCAGTCACATTTCAGTCATATACATATTCAGTTGGGAGTAGACTTAGCACCGAGTTGGACTAGGGTTCAACGTACCCTCATAGTCCCAAAACTACATGCCTCCATAGGAGTATAAGTCCCCTCTATTGGGAACCAGATTTAGTGATCACACCAGTCATGCCTTTATACCCCTGGAATGGTATATTTGGCCCTCTCAATGGGCAATATAGACTCCACGTTTAGCTCACATGGTTTATGTCGGTTAATAGTAGATTCCACAGTGAGACTCTTAGTGCATTTGACCAGGTTTTCAGTATATATTTCTGCATTTCGTTCATCATGTTATCTTCATTATTAATACTTGGTCATTGCAGTTAGATTAGCTTTTCAGTTATGTTTCAATATTTACATTCTTGCTTAGTTCATGTCATTGATCAGTTATGTTTTGTCACGCCTATATATATGTGTGTGTGTGTGCAGCTTAGTATCTATATCATGCATGCTCAGTACATTCCAAGTACTAACGCATACTCTGCACTACATCATTTGATGATGTAGGTTCAAGTACTCAGCATCCAGATCACGCTTAATTTGAATCCCAGTTCGACTTCAGCAACTTCAGTTATGAGTCCTCATACTTCGACGACAATAGACATTCTTTCTATTTCAGTCTTTACTTTCAATTTTCAGTTTTGTTAGAGTTATCCGGGGAGGGAGGCATGTCCCAGCAACTCAACTCAATTTGAGGCTTTTTAGACATAGTAATAGATTCAACTTGAATTGTTAAACGGTTGTCAGTTATCACTAAAGTCTTAGTATATTTTATATATTCAGACTATTTGGGTTTTGTCCCCACACCATATATTTATTGATTTAGCTTTCGCATAGTTCATGCTTTACTTAGTTATTTTTATTACGCTTATGATATGTCAGACTCAGGGTTAGCTAAGGGTCACTCGTGATCCTAGGTCCCGTGTTACGTCAAGTAGGTAGCCTCGGGGTGTGACAAAAGAGATTGTGATTGATGAGGAAGGTGTCTTAGGATCAAGGGGCAGGTATATGTGCCTTGTTTTGATTATTTAACTCATACTATTCTTGTCGAGGCTCACAGTTCGAGGTAATCTATAATCTTGGTGCAACCAAGATGTGTCATAATCTGAGACAATATTATTGGTGGAGTAGAATGAAGTGTGACATTATTGATTTTGCTTTCCAATGTCTGAATTGTCAGTAGGTAAAGTATGAGCACTGGAGGGATGATGAGTTCGAGATTTGGACTAATTTAGGGCTTTGTTTTGATAGTTTTAGTGTCCTCAAATGCCTAATTTATATTATAAACTTAAAGCCTTGATTTTCAGGTATGTGAGCTAAGGAGCAAGACAAGGACACTGAAAGGCAAAAAGGAACAAAACAAGTGAAAGAAGTGGAGAAAGGCGAGCATGGTGATCGCTAAGACCACTTGGCGACTCGCCGAGTGGGTCTTCAGTCCGCCTAAAGTTCAGTGTGCCAGCTCTGAGGGAAGAAACCAAGTCGACAACATGAATGGGCAGTCAACAAATCCCGATCAGTTCCGTAATGACAAGATTGATCCCCCAAAGTTACAGGACTTGCGGATGCTAAGAACTAACACATAACGGTGATAGAAGAGAGCAAATGATGGTTGGCCAAACCACTCGGCAAACCTGACTTACCTTGCCTAATGGCCTTTCGTGCCTAACTTCTGGTAACTATAAATTGAATTTTGAACTGTCAATTTAGAAGTTGGCTACCATTTAGAATAGTTTAATTTTGAGTTTGAGAGTTTCCTTGTAGACTTGAAGGCTTTTTGAGATTCAATTCGGAGGTTTTGCAAGCAGGTTACTAATTTTCTACAATTTGGAACTTTGTAAAGGCTTGGAGACTATTACCCAGTTGATGGATAATCGAGTTGGTAATCATTTTTACCTTTTTAAGATGTTTGGCTAAAACCCCAATTCTTGGGGTGTGATCATGTTATTATGGATTGAATTAGCTTATGGGTATTGTTAATTACTAGTTTAAATGCTAAATTAAAGTGGGTTTACTCATTATCTTAAGTTTAAATTATGAATTGTAGTTGCAAATGCAGTTCTAATTTTGTGTTCTTAGCTTGCTCGAGAAAGAGGTATTGGAACTAAGACTTTTGATTAATGGTTTGTAGGTATTGGGTTGATATGGGTTCATCTTGAGAGAGTGAATCCTAAACCCAATCCTACCCATCTAGCTCGACAGAGTGGATGAATTAAGGTGTGGGTTGTACTTAATTGCTAAGCTTGTTGATGTTCGAGAGATTATATGGAGGATTGGCTCACGAAGACCCACATGAGCATATTCGAAACTTCGTGGACGTTAGTGGTCTGTTCTCATTCAAAAATGTATCACAAGAATCACTACGTCTCAGGTTGTTCCCATTCTCTTTGATGGGTGAGGCTAGTAAATGGTTGGCTGAGTTGCCAAGGGATTCCATCACTTCTTAGAATGAGCTTACTACCGCATTCCATGTGTGATTATTTCCCCCATGAAGATCAGACCCTTAGGGATAGTATCCAAGGTTTCAAGCGCTTGGAAGGTGAACCTATTCATAAGACATGGCTGACGTTTAAGAAATTGGTACTTCAATGTCCAACCCACGGGCTGTCGAATCATATATTACAGCAGTACTTCTATAAGAGCCTTGATTTGATCAACTTGTTCCCGGTGGTATAATGCAGCATCCCTTCGAAGTAGCATCTCAACTTCTTCATGGTATGACCATGATCAATAGGGCATGGTACACTTGTGAAGACTAAGATCAAGAGAGAGACCAAAACATGGCCAAAATGATGAACCAGCTGGATCTATTGGCGAAAAATGTGATGGGTAGTAGTATGAAGAGTGTTAATGTTGTTGGTGTTGGTGGAGTGAATCCCGAGGATTATCACTCTGAAGCGCTTTACAATGAGGAAGTAAACTTCCTAGCTAATCAAGGAGGTGGATATCGGCAAAACTATCCAAGGCCGGGTGGAAATCTGGGTTGGAATAGAGATGAGGGATGGAGAGACTGTGATAGAAAATGGCGTGATCGTAACACCACATGGAAGGAAAGAGAGGGTGATAAGGATAGGTACGTCCCACCCCATGAGCGTCAAAAGCCCAAGGAGTCTGAAAATTTCCGTACGGAAGACATGCTCTCACATATTCTCAACAAAATTGAACGGTTGGACAAGGTGTTGAAAGAGATGAAAGAGGATGTCTCTACACTTAATAAGACGGTCACCTCTCATTCCAGTCAATCAAGCAGTTGGAGACCTAAATGGGTTAAATTTCTTCTCATTTGAACCCAAAGCAAAAATGGGGCTTACCAAGTGATACCTTGGAAATCTCGAAGAACGATCCGTAAATGGGTACTTTCGTCGTGCCACGACATTAACTAAGGCGCTTCTAGGGAGGCAACCCAAGGTTTTAATGCATTACTTTTTAATTTTGAATAGCGGGTGTTGATTGCAGATTGAAAAGTGAAAAGTGTTGGCTAATGGGTAGTTTGGCGAGCCAACAATCCAGACGGCGACACGCCGACCAGGTCGGCGAGCCTCGACTTGGACCGCCGTTGGAACAATCTAGCTTGAAGGGGAACTCTGTAAAACTCGGCAGGCTAAGTGCCTAATCGGTGACTCACCGAACAGGTCAGCGAGCCTAATTTTGTCCGCCATTTGAACCCCAAATTTTTGGGAGTCTTGTAAAACTCGGCGAGGTAAATTACCACTCGGTGCATTGTCGAGTGGGTCGGCAAGCACGAGTTACTCCACCGAAGGTGCCACAAACTGAAAGGTTTTAAAGGCAAAACGGTTTAAAATTTCAAAATCCTTCATCTTCTCTCATTTTTAACTCTTGTTCCCTCTTATCCAACTTTTGATCTTCCATATTTTATTGCTTATACTTACATTTTTGTGTGAAATTATTGCTCGTAATCGAGGATCTTTGCCGCCTAGCTATTCAAAATTGTATTCAGCATTAAGGTTTGTTTTTCGAACCCCGTACTTTAATTTTGTGGTTGAAATCAAATGCAATAGGTAAATTTGTTGTTGTTTTGTATTGGGTAATTGGTATAATCGTGTTTGAATGTGTTGGATTACCCGTAATTTGTTTAAATGTGTGCCTAAATGCTTTAAATTGATCAATTCTCATGCTCTTGCTTGAAAAATTGAGTTAAAATTGTTGGGTTGTGGTTTATATGTGTTGGATCTAGTGGGATGAAGTCTAGGTAACCCTGAATTGTGCTAAATGATGTAACTTCCCCAATAATGGAGTGTTTGACATCATTCTTAAGGGCAAAAGTCATCAAATGGCAAATTTTAGCCAAAGCAGAGGAAGTCTGAGTACCTCGAGGGCATGGGTCATATGGGTCTGGCTTTAATTGAATGGAGTTTGTGTTTGATTTTGAATTTAGGGACCACGGGCTTGATTTTGAGAAATGGGGTTGAAAAATGGCACATTGGGCCATTTGGCGATCTAAGTCGAGCTCGCTGAGTGGTTCGGTGGTTCGCCGAAGTCCCCCAAAGATCGCCTTTAATTTCAAATTGTGGTTGAGTTTGTTCTGTAACTTTTGGCGAGATGCCTGAGCTCGTCGAGTTCACTCGATGACTCGCTGAAAGGCCTTCTTGATCGCCCTTTATGTGTCCCTAACACTTAAAATACACTGTAACTTTCAGCGGGGTACTACTAGCTCACCGATTGGTGTCGGCGATTCACCGAATGTCCCTGAACATCACTGACCTGTCTTGAGTTTTGAGAATTTTTGCCCTGGTACTTTCATCGACCCCGATCGGACTCGCCTAAGTGACTCGGTAACTCGCCGAATGGTTTAGAAGTCTTTCTTCAACTAAATTTCTGAATTTTTCTTGAACTTTTTCTAACATTTTCTATGTGTTCTTTAGAAATGGCTAGACGCAAAGTTTCAGAAAGAGACATGTCGCCTCGCAAGCGGGCAAGAGGGGTCGTTATAAATGAAGATGCATTTTCATCCAAGGCAAAGGCATCAAAGCTCCCTACAAAAGGAGGAAAAGGCAAAAGAAAGGGTAAAGCTCCAATGGTAGAGTCACCGGAGGTCAGCTCCGACAGTGAGGGAGTCTACGAGACTCACCTCACCTCATTAGACAATGAGGGAGAGTCCCAGGATTCTCAGGCTTCCATCTCTGAGTCTGAGGATGACCAACTTCTACATGCCCGGAGAGAAGAACTTCGCTCCAAGGGGATGCATGATCCGTCTAGGATCCAGGTGCCTCAAACTATTCTTCCTCCCCCAGCTTCAGCTCTGACTGTGGTCCTAGTGCCACCTGTACAGGGTCCTCCTCCCCAGTCTCTCAACAAACTAAAGGTAGAGGGATTGAGTACTATTATTGAGGAGAAGAGGTTGTCCACAGATTGTGTCATAGATAGGTATTCGAAAATATGGAGCACCCCAAAGTCCCACAAATTCCAGATTTGCACTAAACCCTGGGGTCCCTACATTCTTAATTGGGTCCGGGAATTCTTCTATTGATGCCCCTCCCCCTAGATCTTCTATTGGTACTACTGTCGCCAGGCCTCTGATCACATAGTCCTTGCTGCTCAAGATGGGGCATCTAGCACACTCAACTAATGTGCGTGCCTCCAAGCTAGAGGCTGAGGTTCCCAGGATGATTGAGTGAGCTATTACTGCTGCGTTGATGCCTCTCAAAGCTTCCATGATGCCCTCTCAACGAGAGTTGAGGTTTGTGAGAGAGACCAGGGAGCTACCTATGAGGAAACATCCTTAAAGGTCGTGATTGCGGAGTTGAGAAAAGATGTGGACCAGTTGAAGTCCACCGATATGTCTCTAATTTTTAGGACTATAGAGATCCCTGATGACCCGAGCTCAGATATTCCAGCTCATTCTGAGGTGCCTCCAGCTACCACTGTAGATGATATTAGGGCTGACGTTGTTGCTACTGAGTTAGAGGTCCAGACATATGAGGAGTAGCTCGATGTTCAGAGACTATCTATGAGGGCCTGTTTGATTTAGAGGAGGCTATGGTACATTCCGTTGTTCAGACCTCCTTGAGGGATACGCCTATGGTGAGCTCCAATGGAGCTAAGGTTGACAAGACACCATGCACTGATGCCTAGACAGACGGAGTGACTGAGATGCAGACGTCACCCCAGGCTTAGCCTGGCAGGATGATTTTTCCCCTCCATCTATGTTATTTTGTGATACTTTGTCCTTGTTTTAGTTGCATTTGAGGACAACTACTTCTTTTTGTTGGGTGGGGTGAGGTATTTCCATGCCTACCTCTTGTGGTATTGATTTTGTTTTGTGAATATTGGGCTTATTTTGTTGATATACATATATTTCCTGATCTTGATCTTGTGGATGGTTTAGCTTATGGCCCATTGTTTTGAATGAAAATGATTTTGAACCTAATGTTAAAATTTTGCCACCTCTTTTTGTGTAATTGTGGATGTTCTTATGCGAATTTGAGTGTCGGTTGTGATCAATACTGATGACTCGAATAGTGATCTTAATTGAACGAAATGAATGTGCGGCAATGATGAGGTAAACAAAGTTGCATAGACAATATGTGAACTTTTAGAATCTCGTTGTGACTAGCCGATTGTCGAATGAGTCTCTTGTGATGAACATTGCACACTAGCTAGAAAGTGTGGAGTCTTGTTTGATATTGGTACCAATGCCTTGTGTGATGAGATTACTTTGAACATTATGTGTGAGGACACCTAGAATTTTCCCCGTTGGTCCGGCTGATTGAGTGATGCAAGCACTTGAAATGATCTTAGGCAAGAATTTTGAAGAGTGAACCAATTTGACAATATACCTTTTTTTGTGGCCAACCTTGTGAGATGTGTGAACCTTGCTTGTCCCCTATTGAGCCTTACCCCTTTTCTTTGAAGAAACTTGAGCAATTGTGACCTCTCTTTATCCATTCACCCATAACTTTCATGAAGTATGGTTTGTTTGAATAACCAACTTAGGCCAAAATCCTAATTTGGGGTGTGGTGAAAAGAGAAGGAAAGTCAAGAAGTATGATAAATCCCTCTTCCCGAACTCGTACCTAATGGTACCCTGATCTCAAATCAATCTTCGAGAAGTACTTAGCACCTTGTAGTTGATCAAACAAGTCATCGATCCTTGGAAGGGGATACCTATTCTTTATAGTAGCCTTGTTCAACTGTCGATAATTGATACACATCCTCAGTGAGCCATCCTTTTTTCTCACAAATAACACTGGTGCACCCCAAGGTGAAGTACTAGGCCTGATAAAGCCTTACCATGTTGCATTAGGACACATCCCAACCCAACACCAGAAGCATCGCAGTACACTGCATAGCCCTCTGAACCGTCTGGCAATGCAAGAACTAGTGCTGATGTCAACCTGTCCTTCAGCTGCTGGAAACTATGCTCACAAGCCTCGGTCCACTGGAACTTAGCTGCTTTTTGAGTCAGCTTCGTTAATGGGGCTGAAATTGAAGAAAACCCCTCTACAAACCTTCTGTAGTACCCAGCTAACCCTAAGAAACTACAAACCTCAGTTGGAGTCATAGGTCTGGGCCAAGTCTTTACGGCCTCAATCTTCTGTGTATCAACTGTAATGCCTGCATCTGATACAATATGGCCTAGGAAAGCCACA